>JANFOE010000149.1:0-281429 GCA_025667525.1 Glebionis coronaria | reverse complement strand
TGTGTGTGGTTGATTTCATTATATAGTAGCATTACTTGCAAGGTGTGATTAGTGGCTAAGCCCATTCGATGGGAACGCTTCTTTGGGACTCATTTTCAAACTTTATGGAATAGATAGTTAAAGCTTGAGAAAAAATGGTATGATGTTTTTTGTGATTTTATTTATTTTAATTTAATTTTTTACACTTTGACATTAATTTAATTAAAAAAAATCATCGAGTACTCGTTGTTGTATTACACGGGTACTATGCTAATTGCAAAGCTCGTCAGATGAGCGGGCATGACTTGTAACTGTCGTTTCATGCTTTTTAAAGCTAAATATTAGTGTTAAAATTATGTATTTCACAATGTTTGATTTAAGCATAGTAGCCATGTTTGTCGGGGATTTTGCGTTTATTATATTATTAAGTGTTATTGGTTTTGAAGTAACTACATAGAATTTGTATTAAATTATTATTATTAAAACATCTTTCTTTTACCTGGTACTTGTATAATTCGTCATGAAAAAATAATGGTCATTCTAACAAAAGTTTCACCTTAGTGTATACATGTAAGCTATCTTGTTTTAAACTTAAGTAGTCGGATAACTACGTCAAAGAATATTATTGTTAAATAATTGTAAGGCGAATGACAAATAGCTATTACATTTTGTAGTAAAGAAACAAAATAGACATGAATTCTCGTCAATAGTGCACGACTTCTCTTCGGCACCTCTATTTACAAAGTCGAACCTTTCAAATCATAGAGATGGTGTATCAGCAGTTTCGTGTAAAAAATATTTCCCATAACCTCATTGTACCTAACCTAAATAATGTTTAAAATGTGAAGGTCTAATTTGATCACTCAATAAACTAAAGAAGTGGGAATCAGTGTACGAAACGACTATCTCAAAGCGTTAGAAATTTAGAAATTGAGAATCGTTTATGGTTTAAAAATCATATACTATCAAATTTGCAAATTGAGAACCTTTCATGTTTTAAAATCACATGTATTGAATCATTTAATATCAAATGATTTTGTATATCTATACTACTATATAAATCATTTATACCGTTTTATTTTTAGAAGTTTTAAAAAAATTCAGCCTCAAACATTTCTTAATTTAGAAATTAATATCATCCATCCATCTCTTTTATAACAAACTTTGTAACAAACTACACAAAAAACTTTTATATTTAAATTAAAATATTTATTTATTTATTTATTTTTTCTATAATCTAATTTAAGCATATTTTCTAAAATTTTGCGCCTTTTTAATTTAATATACATTTTGATATATTTTAATTAAATTTTAGTTTTTTCATTTTTAGTGAGTATATTTATTAGATTTAACTTTTTATAAGTTTAATTTGAATTTTAACACGAAATTGGTGGGTACAAGTGTAACATTTATTCGTAAAATAATATTCATCATCTTTTTGTGCCACATGCATGTGACGATGATTGAATAACTCTTTGACAACTTGCGGTTAGAACCCAGTTTCATGTTCAAGTTTATGGAGCACCTACATATGAAACTATGAACCCTGGAATATTCCACCAGAAAATATTTTCCTACGTGATTACGTCACGTTAAATACATTACAATCAAGTATTACACATTGTAGTTTTGATATGTAAACTTTGATTTTCTCTTGCAGACTGTCCAGCTTGGTTTGAGTATTACACATCTCCTTAGCAAAACTTCAGCCGGCATGTTTTTTTACCTTCACAACATCTTTAGAGATGATTTTGATTCGACTGTCAAAACTTTCTGCAAGGAATGATTCTAATTCGACCCTTTCCATTGTAAAGAGACCAAACATCCTATAATTTGCATATGATAAAATTAATGCCAAGCAACAACTAGTTATTTGTGAGACTAACTTTTTAAACAAGTTTGATGGTCATATCCAAAATCTACTTTAATTTGGCTTAGCAAACTTAATAATAACAACGCAAACTTGTTATGTTTACATGTAGTAGTAGCAATAGTTTCATTTTCGTAGTTTAATGTTAGAGTTCATGATACGTTGTAGTTCATTTGTTAAATTGTCGCCTAAAAATATGAATATTCGTGAACTCTAAGTTTTAGCTAGTTTTCAGTTACTGATTTTAGATAAAATGATGTACAAACTAATCTAATTAACTAAATGGGTCAAATTTGTTACCTCAAATGATAATAAAGACCTGGAAACATTAAATTAATAGAAATGGGAATCGACATACCTCCAAATTAAGAGAACCACTTGAGCTTCCTAACGCATGTTCATTGTGTGAATGGCCCAACATGGGTGATTGGCTAAAAAAATAAAAATTTGATGTTTTAGTGAGATATGCTTCATCAATGAAAACTGATTGAAGTGTTTGATTTATGGGAATTGTTCTCATTATGGTAACTCTTCCCAAGCACTACCTCAACATCAAACACAAATGTAATATGATACTCTCTGTTACTCATTAATCGTAACGAATTCAGGGATAACATCTGTCACACAAACCATAACCAAATAAATTAAAAAAAATCACATCAACCAAGAACCTATTTAACTTCATACAACATTGTACACGTTATAAAGAGTATTGCAAAAAAGAAGACGCTTACAATAGAGCACGATCCTCACGAACATTGTTGTCCACTTCAAGAACTTTTTACCCAACCAATAGCGGCAAAACCAATCCAAAAGTCACAATGGGGGTGATACCACGTTCAATGATGGTCTCACGGTTTGAAGCTAAGATATCACATATCCAGTAGAAAAGATCTGCAACCGTCGTGGAATTTATACCATACAAAGGAAGGGTGAATGTACATCAGAAAGATGAAAAGAAAGATCACAGTGTATATGACCATCTCTCTGAACGGGCGCTTCCTGTCTACATATTGAGCTTCCTATAAAAACGACAAAAGTGATCCGACCAGATGCAACACTCTAAACACACCTTCCATTTCGACAAATCAGAACCGCCTCTATATATTTGGTCAACATAGTTACCAATTTTCTCTGCTAGCACTTTAGTTAAGGGATGTAATCCTCGCACTTGGAGCATCAGGAAGTATGGAATTCCATCCTGAAACTTTGTTGGCTCCCAAGTTTGTCCAGATAAATATATAATATACTAAAAACAAACAATCATGTTCATATAAGTAACATTGCTTAAAATAAAAATCAGATGAAAAAGAAATAAACAATAGGCACAAGAAATATAATCTATTTTTAGATTATAGAAATAGGTCTCTTAAACCATTCTTACTTGCTGTAGTTATCTTACCATTGTTAATGTT
The DNA here is from genome assembly GCA_025667525.1 of Glebionis coronaria. Classification (NCBI taxonomy): domain Eukaryota; kingdom Viridiplantae; phylum Streptophyta; class Magnoliopsida; order Asterales; family Asteraceae; genus Glebionis; species Glebionis coronaria. The sequence goes on along the minus strand of JANFOE010000149.1, from coordinate 278,165 downwards.
TTGTCACCTACCCGCCAAAAAAAAACATGTCGCCTACAAAGTCTACCAATTTAACTTTCGGGACACGCTTGTGTTTGAACTTTGGTGGCTCTAATGGTTCGACAGGCATTTCCATCATCCTAATAATTATCTCCGTTACACCCGAGTTAAATGCAGCTGATTGTTGTGAAGGTTTGTACATAATAAACTACGGCTCTTGAGACTCAGTCTGAACAGTTTTGGTATGTGTTACACTTAACCTCACGCCCACAATATTCTCGAAAGCTACTTTCTTTTTATCTGTTGTCTCTACAATCGACCTTGGTACTTGCAGACATCAGTAACCAAAACATTAATAGTTGATATGTTATCAAAATGCAAAACAACAAATATTGTAACTAACCTGACCTGTCTATCATGCTCCTGGGCTCAATAACAAATACAGGAAGCACCTCATGAGTTGGCGACACGGAAGAAAGTTTTCGCGATTCCATGAGGATCTTTCCATATGTAACCCTCCGTTTATGTGCCACTAAAAACATAAACAATTACTTAAATTTCTTTTCTTGATGACCCAGAAAGCTGATAAAATAGATCTTTGTGTGATTGCTAGGCTAAGTTTATGATTGGAATGTTTATGTCAGGACTGGTGCATGTAAACCAAGTGTAGAGGGTTTGAAAACCGTATCGAGAATGAAGTCTAGTCTTTTAGCAGTGCTTCCAGCGTCAAAGTGAAATTAGAAGGTATGAGTTATGCCTTCTAGTTCTTTTAGATACAACGTAGTTGATAAGGGTCTTTGCCTGTGGCTTATGACCTCATTGCAATCCCTTGTTAAATTATTAGCTTGGTCCCTGAAACAGGTTATGGAGGTAGTTTCTGATCCGTCACTAACGCTAGCCTTAAAACAGCAGTTATTATCATCTCTAAGTAATAGCAATGATACATACGTATAAACAACACGCCCCATACAACATAACAACAATGATACTTTAGGCGTGCATATTTTTGGGACTGTATTTTATGCGTTCTTCATACCAAAAATGGGTGCCACAGTGCTGACAGTTATTATTACAGCTTCCTATATATTTGTATTCAAGCCATGGACCTCTAACGACAACAATAGGTGTGTATTAAAAATAAATTCTGAATTTACCTATTAACATTAGTGTTATTGTTGATTACATGAGTGACCTTGATGCTCGTTTGAAGCATTAGCGTGGCTGATGGAATCGTCTCTGACATGCAGTAATACATTATTGAAGGAGGAACCATTATTGAAGGAGGACGTCTCCATATCGTACATAGAGGTGGACACAGTCCATTGGTCATTGGCCAACTGTACAGAAACACATAAGAACCCACGCATGGAAATCTGGTCACGTCATTTTGAATGAATTTTTTTGCCCAAGCTCCTACAATCAGAGCTCCAGGTCGGCTACCAGTTAATGTTGGAGATACGTAATTACCACCAGACCACTACGTAACTGTAAGATTGACATAAAAAGTACAATAAGAACTCAAGCAAAAGAATCAAATTCAAAATGATTATGAGTAAACCGTAAAATTCATGGGAAATATTTTCCTCAAACGGGTCAAAAAGTATTTCTCGACCGTTACCCGACCACTTATTTTTGCAACTACTCAAGCAGTTCATACAACAAACTCACACGCATCTTTTTCAGCATTAGCCTTTTTTATAATTTAAAAAATATGATCAGCACATTCTTTCATTTATTGGAACATGTAATATGATCTTTTAGGGAAAAAATGCTTCTGAAAGAAGGAACTTACCAGCAACAAATTGGTGTTGTTTAAGACGAAAGGATACATAATTAGCCAATTTCCAATAATAATGTGGGGTAGCATCAAGTGAAATCTCTGCAACTATCCATGTCCCTTGATCAATCTGAAAACACGTTCTGAGGATAGTGAAGTTCTTGCTGGCATTCATGGGTGAAGCAGCAAGCAACTGTTTGGAGACTTGTGCCTGTGCGGGATTGAATTTTTCATTCATGAAGCAAAGGTATCAATTTGAAAGCAAAAGTGTAGATGATTACCACTTGGGAGGTCATGTGTGGGCTGTCATCTGATCCAGATGACAAGACTCTAATGGTTTTGTCTGTGACAAGATTGATGGTTTTGTTTGATGGTTTTTTCTATGAAGCAAAAGCTTCTGATATAAGCTGTCCAAACAACCTTAATTTGGACCGCTCAAGGTTAATTAGCCGTTGCGATATCCAAACAGCTCCTAATGAAGCAAATATGTCAAATGTCCCATAATAAGATGTTTCTACTAATAATTTGGTGATTTTATGATCAGCATATCATCATTGAAAGATAAACAAAAAATCACGGTGCATTCCTATGTTTCCCAAAACGGCTGAGATAAATTAACCACAAAAATAGCTAGATTGTCTATGATCATCTCCTTCTAATCAACGTCGTCATTTTCCTAATTAATATACAAACTTGAAGTAGCCACCTGATGTTAAAACAGAAATACGTATATATAACTTGACCATTAATATAAGTCGTTATGCTAATATGTGTACCTGGTCTGGAAAATACTCGATAATCGATTTTAATTTTATTGTAGCTGCTGCAACAATCAGGCGCAACTCAGGTCTACAACGTTGTACCTATAAAGTTGGTAGTTACCAGCCCAAAAAAAAGTTGAACATGTTATTGATACCTTTTTCAGGAGGCCTAACAATATGTCTGTTGCAAGGGATCTCTCGTGAGCTTCGTACTAAAAGGACAAAATAGCAGATCTCCTTCCAATGAAGGTCGTCTTTTCCTAATAAATTACCAATTCGAAGTAGCTAGCTGATGTTAGGACATAAACAGGTATATATAACTTCCATTAATAAAACAATCCGTTGTGCCTGGTTTATCACACTAAATTTCTATGGGTCAGGTGTGACAAATTGATCTTTATCTATAAGCCACATATCAAATCACCTCTTAAATATGAGTAATTGCACATATGACAACAATATTCCAACCTTGGATTCAGGGCAGGGGTACAACATAATACCACATTTAAAAATTTATGGTTGAAGTGACACACTGGTAGAAAAAACACCTCTTTTCGGAGGGATAAAATCACATCATGGGTATTCTTGTATGTAAATATATACACCAGTATAAAATTAAAAGAGAGATATAAAAAATTAAACATGAACATCAATGCATGATGAGAAAGCACATCAGAGAGGTTCAATTTGATGATATACCTGTGTATGGGTCGCTATGCCTCTCATTTAAGCTCGCTACTTTGTAGATCGGCTATTTATTGTCTAAGCCTAACCAACTGCCATACTAAAAACGTTTTTGGTGCCTGCATAAAGCCAGTGTTAGTTTTATAAGAGTTCATCATCAGATGAAAAAATGAGAAAAAAATAAAGCTTATTAGGTTTGTGATCTTGTATAAAAATAATGGAGAAACATATAATTTGTCAAAAACTACCATGATATTGTATATGCATTTCTATAATGTTAATATGAAAAATATGTTAAAGAAGAGCTAATCTACAAAAATATAAAGCAATGTATACCCAATAAACATAATCATATTATTTCACAATATAAGCCGTGGTCACCAAATATGAGCTTTCGAGTAGAACGTTATATCTGACCCAGGGGCGGATGTACTTGGAAGGTACGGGGGGGGGGGGGGGGGGGGTCCCTCCATGGGTCACAAAAAAAATCAAATTTCAGTGTAAAAAAAATAATTTAGGACCATTTTATTAAAGTGCACTCCATTATAGAATCAAATTGCCCCCCACTAAAAAACAAAACAATGTAAAAACCTTCAAATAAAAACAACCTAAAAATCTTATATTTTTATCTTTATTTTGGTGTATACAATAACTTTTGTCCAAATTTTTTTTTTGCCCCCACTCCGCTAACATCCTGGTTCCGCCACTGATCTGACCGGCCATCAAACATTCAAGATCCGCACACTTCATCTACTGGTTACACCATAGAGTTAGCTGCACAAAAAATCGGGAAAACAAAAATAAGTGCAACAACAAAGGCAATTCCAAGAAAGTAATCATATATTGACGACCTCCTTAAAGATCACTAATCAAGGATTCTTTTACTACAACCTTATTCACGACCATGGCAAATGTTAGTCAATATTAAACCCTAAACAGTAAGATATAAAGGGCATATTTCTTACCTGAATTATAAATGAAAAAAACCAAACAAAAGTGGTAGTTTCTTAATCCTAATGTAAATCTTTTTTGTGATATGCAAAATAACTTGATTAATAATATGAAAAGGGTTATCATGGAGCAAAATAATGTGATTCATAATATGCATTGGATTATCATTGAACTAAATCGTTAATATGTGTACATTGAATATGAATATGAAAAGGGTTTAAAGAGAATAACATGATTTACAATATTCATAGCATTAGGATCAAGGCGTCTTGATATGATCTTTTTGTGGAGAACCGAATGAATTAATGAATTTAGGGTTTTGATAAAAGAAACTAATTTGTGTTATATACTTATTTACTGGTTTACTGGATATGAAAATATATATTTTGTTTTTAATTATCAAACACAAGTTCTAACTTAGCTCAGTGGTTGATGCTCTACTGGTTAAATGTTTGCGTGGGGACTCATAGACGCGAGTTCAAATTGCGCAAAAGATAATTTTTTAAAAATTTTCTTAAAAAAAGTAAAAAACAAAAATTATTAAAAGAAAGTGATGACATGGATTTAAAGATGCTTATGTGGCATATCCCTCCTCTTATATATAATGTAAAGATATATATATATATATATATATATATATATATATATATATATATATATATATATATATATATATATATATATATATATATATATATATATATATATATATATATATATATATATATATATATATATATATATATATATATGGGGCATGTTCTTGGCAAGTGAGGGCATAGCGGGCTTCCGATGCCAATTGCTGAACTTTATTTGCAATAATGTAGTTAGCCAGTTACCATTTTCGTAATTAAAACTGGTATAAATAAATTAAACAAAACCATAGAATGGGAAAATTTAGCTCAACTGGTGACTGGTTGCAGGGGCCATATGTTTACTATCTGTATATAACATACGAGTTAAGTAAAGGAGATACTGGACAACTCTTTATTGTTGGTTCTAGATCTTCCATGTTTTTCGAACTATTGTTGGGTCGTTAACCGATAAACAATAAGCCCCCGTTTTCTGTTCTTTGAATTGCTATGTTTATAGTACTATCAAAGTGACTTATAACTAATAGTTTTCTTTGTATGTAATTCAGTGGTCGGAAAAGGGCTTCAATAGCGTACTTTCTATCTAAAAGCAATGTATCTGGAAGAAGGGAAAGGAGATACCACCTCATTCACCAACTCAAGATCATTTGAATTATCACTTTTTCTATGACCCATATGTAATTTAGTGATGATATGACCCCATATTGAGTTTTCTTTGAACCAGATGCCACCTCATATATCCAAAACTGCAAGCAAGGAAAGAAGGGAAGAGGAGTGACAAAGATAAAAATTAGAGATGGAAGAATGGATGAGTCAGGTTAAAATGGATAGGCTTTGGGTCAACGTTTCCAACTATCTTGAACTTTTATAAATAGTTAAGAGTCCTAATTATGGATTTGAATGTTATATTATCAGTAATCATAGTTTATTGAACAAAGTGATTTAGAAATTTTATAACTTATAACTTTTATACTTTTGACAAAGTTCAGCCATCTCGACCGATTTCCTCTCGAGCTAGAACTTTTTAAAAGAAAATTAAGCCACATAATATATCAAATATAAATTTAGAACAAAGAAGCATTACCCTTAATACCAGGTCATAGATGCATTTGTTTGGCTTCTGTTTAGTGAGAGATTTTGGACGACTGCCTATGACATTCACCTTATTTGCATTCACTCCTTCCAGAAGAAGCATTGGCCTTTCTTTACAGCAACTTAGCTACACAAATTTGGGTAAAACAAAAATAAATGCAAGAACAAAGGTAATTCCACCAAAAACTTAATTACTTAACCTGTTCTTTCTTACCACCAATTGATCTTACAATAAATAGTGATTACAATGGTTTAGGCTTACTTGATCGATTGTAGGCAAGGTCAACATTACATTTATGATCCTTAATAATGCTAATAAAAAACAATCGGCACATATACTTTTTGAGTATATATAACTCAAAATAGTAATCATAATACTAATGTAAAAATTATGACGTACTAAAGGAATATAGAAAAGATTTGCTAAATCTGCATAAATATTTAATACAACAAATAGGAGTTGAATCTCAAACCTTGCGCATAACCTCGTAATATGTGCCCCTACTCACGGATTTTAGACATTGTATATATTACTACTAATCATCTGATGCAAATAACATTGATGTATATATACATGTTCAAACACCCCCTAAATGAAAATAACATTGTACTCATCATCCGATGTTAATTTATGTTGCATTCTTATATATATTACTGAGGTAGTAAATAAATACTTATAAGACACTCTAATGATGTGTTTATCATCCTGCACTTAAAGTCTTTTGCTACTGGGATCAACATATGATCCCAAGCTGCAACACAATCTACATCGCGACATTGACCATTCTCTCATAAAACATTGATGTTATAAGCTAAACCTGGCCCTCGCCTATCATAAAGTGTAAACCATCACAATCGGAATAAAAATATGCATGTTCATACCTTCACATTCACATTATTATCTAAGTAAAAACATAACTAAAAACATACGTGTTCAACCAAAGAAAGAAAAATATATCCTTTACATATGAACCGAAAAGAACAACACTCGAGGGTCCCTCTAACATCTTTTGAGTACTGTTACCATGATGTACGTCCCAATCAACAATGAGTTTTTGTTTATAACCAATTCCTAAAACATACGGGTAAAAATATTTAATTATTGTCTTAACAAAAACTATAAACGTTAATGTTATAGAAACACTCATATAGGTCTCAATTTTTGGTCTAGGAGAAACTTAGTTGTAATCGCAACATTGTTGTATAAGCAAAACCCATTGGGTTCATCAATTTTAAGTTCTTGGTGAACGTCGAATAACATTTAGATAAAGTATGTTTGTATGGGTATAATCATACCTTATGAGATGTTGTAGCAAAATCACGAAAGCAACCCACTTAAATTGATTTTCCTGCATAATCATATGGTCTACTATTTTCTTCACAATAGGGCCAGCCTTTGCACATAGACTATAAGTACATGCTTAAAATTTATCCCTCTTTGATGCTGACAGCTCATACAGTTTCTTTAACGATATTTTTATTAAGAAACTGTAGCAAGCAGCTCCGACATTAGCTATACTACTATATCTTGCAACATAGGTTTTATACAACATGTCTCTGTAATCCCTTCAAAGATCTACATACCACCACCATCTTCCAATATTTTTTAAGTACCATCTTTCTCTCAATGATACCGCAAGTCTTTGTTTTCTTTTCACCAATCTACTGTGTATCACTATCAGCATAGTTAATAAAACATACTACATAGGTAATTGTATCATAGGAAGCACCGGGTAAAAGTGATATCATGTAAATTTTAGATAAATTAAAGAAAACTAAACATAGATAACATACCTTAATCAATCATAACCTTAACATAATTTTCAAGGTCAGTTACTTTAAAAGGACTATTCCCCAACCATCAAATTTGGGCATAATAAAAATCAATAAACAAAGAATTTAATTTTTTTATTTTCATGTTTCAACCAATTCCCGAGCACCGCTAGATTTTGGAGTTTTTGTTGGCATTGTATGAGCTGCTACGCGACGACATCTAACCAAGCCTCTGCCTAGTCATTGAAAGCCCTCTGAGTGCTTCCGGTTTTGTACAACAGAAGAAAAACACACCCACCGAAGTTAAAAAAAGTAAGAACAAATAAATTTTAGTTGCTTAGTGCACACGGTACAGTCGAGCAGTCAAACTCGTGTCGTGGGCAAAAAGTGATGCCACATCACTTTTTACTCCCACGACACCAAAACTCCCCACGATGGCACAACCCCCCTCCCTGGTTAACACCAACATTCTCGTGTCGTCGTCACCCAACAACTTTTTTTTTCAACAATTTATTTTAAACTAAAAACACATTTCATTCATAAATAAAAATACAAATACAAATTTATAAAAAACAATACACGAAAAAAAACTTACATCTTAAAAAAATAACAATAATAAAAAAACATCAATCATTAAGGTTCCATAAATGCTCAACGAGATCACGTCGAAGTGCATCGTGAACTTTCCTATCCCGGAGTTCCTTATTTTTCCTTCTAAATGTCTCACACTGTTCGACCCAAGTACGTTCGAGATTGGCTTCAGGCGAAGCATACATATGGTCATATTCACTAATGTTAAACTTTTGGTCTTCCAATATCATGTTATGTAGTATAATGCCACAATACATGATTCTTTTAAGCGTTCTGACTTGGTAACTTCGTGCTGGTTGCTGAATAATCCCCCACCGATCTTGTAATACCCCGAACGCTCTCTCAATATCTTTTCTAGCGCTTTCTTGAACCCTTTTAAATTTCATTTTCTTTTCGTCCATTGCAATTGTATACGACACCAATTATAGAATTCTGAGTATCCAAAATTAATGTAGTACTACATATACCCAAATTCCAAAGCACCTTCGTTAAGCTTGATTCGGAAGCCAATGTTTGCAAGGCTGATATTCTGCTGTAAGGAGGAACTGCTAACACAACTGGTTTCACATCTCTAAGTACCTTCTGAATGCCCGCGACTTTCTCTAGCAGAAGGAAAAGACGTCAAAACCTAATAAATTTAAAAAGTCCGAAACTTTAGAGAATGATAAAAAAGCAAACGGCTGAAAAGACTACCATTAAAAAACTTACGATTTTTTACAATGTTTTTTAAGGTTCTTAAGGATATCTATAATTCAAATGGTACCAAAATTTATATGGTTTGTACAGTTGTAGCCTCTAACATTCAAAGAAGTCGTACCATAACAGGTCAGAAGAATTTCTAATCATGCTTTTGATTTGATGAAGATGAGAATTGGTGGTTAATGATGATACAAATGAATGAATGTGGAGAATGGTGTTTAGGGTTTTTAGGTATGTTTTAGGGGTTTTAATGATAAAAATCGACTGTGAATATAGGTCTACAAAAAAAACTTAGAAAAAGCTTGAAAACAAAGAAGACAAAGAAGACGACATTGTGGTTTATATGAATGAATTAGTGAAAAAGATATAAAGATATTAGGGTTTATAGGGAAACAATATATGAATTGAATAAGTGAAAGAGATATTTATTATTTACAGGGAAACAAATATTTTCCGAATGATATAATTCCCAAAATAATATTCTGAATGATATAGTTTCCAAAATAATATTTCGAATGATATAGTTTCCAAAATAAATTAGATATAACTAAATAGCCAATAAGAAAATGCCATGTAGGATATGACATGACGGCTCTTTATTTTCCAAGTAAAACTTAGCCCCATATATATATATTTTATATATATATATATATATATATATATATATATATATATATATATATATATATATATATATATATATATATATATATATATATATATATATATATATATATGTATATATATATATGTGTATATATATATATATATATATATATATATATATATATATATATATATATATATATATATATATATATATATATATATATATATATATATATATATATTTTCCTTTGATCATGTTAGACGATTGACACAAGTATCGATCATATCAACAAAACTCCATGTGTACTACATGTATAGTATTCCACGTGTACTTCATGTACAGTATTCCAAGTGTACTCCATGTACCTTACTCCATGTATATTGTTAATTGATATGAGTGTAATTACTCATATCATTTGTATCAATAAACAAATATAAAATGCATAAATTATATGAATATGGCCTTGTATATGCATGTTTCTTGTTTCATGTGTGTAGGTACCAAAGATCACGAAAACTCGAAAAATCGACACGAGATTGAAGACTATTTCAAGAAGTAAAAAATCAAGTCGTTTTGTTCACAAGTTCAAGTTAATAAATTTATTGGGCCTTGTAGGTCCTACATTTGTGTATTGGGCCTAAAAGCCCAATATTGGAAAAATATCTATTCACTATTTGGTAAAAGCCCAATTTTAGGCCCAAAACATAAACAATGGGACGTATAAAGTATTTAAATACATGGGTCCAAGCTCAAACTCAAATAAACAATGGGACGGATTGGAGTATTATTGATGATGGACCTAAAGCCCATTAGGTCATGTCTTAAACGGTGGAAGTAATATTTAAAGTGACAACTTTTCACTCTTGGTCAACATTCCTTTCGTTACAAACAAAGTGAAAAAGAATGAGACATAGAGAAAGTATGCAGCCACTCTACAAACCCTAATTAAATTTGGGGGTTTTCTTTTCTTTGGAGATTAAAGCTCACACGCCTCTAAATAATTCCCCATTATTTCGGATGTAGAAGATGGCATCTCAGGGTCTACGTGGCATCAAGATGAGTCATATCTCTCATGTGATTGGTGGATTTCATCACCACCAATCATTGTACCAATGGTATTAAGCCACCTCAGCTTCAAACTAGCACAACAAACACACCCTTGTGCCACGGTGGCAATCCGTGTGCACAAGGGCCAATCTCAGCCCTTGATCAAGAAAGATAAGAAGAATAGTAGATCCTATGGCTTAGAATTGATTTCGGCATCAACAAACCTCCTCAAGAAGGCCTTGGGGTTTGCCTATAAAAACCCCCAAAAATAGTGTAATTTTCATCCCATTTTTATTTTACTATTATAATGTCAAAATAGATGTAGGATAAATTGTATTTTTATTTTATAGTATTGTAACAATTTTTTGGAATTAATAAAAGTTATTTTGAGCTTAATTTGTTCTTGAGTTTATATCACTGTTAAAATTAATTGCAGTTATTCTTAAATATTATATTTTGATATTTTATGAAAAAATATTTGTTTAAGCTTATTTAATAGCTTAAGTGAATAGTTTAAAGTGAAATTGGGATAAAATCGAAACCCATTGTTTAGATTAAAAAATGGTGAATATGTTGGTGTTTTCGAGTGGTTCGAGCAGTGATGGTCGTGATGGATATGTTGTTGTTCGTGATTCATAAGCTATGGTGGTGGTTAGTTAATGGTGGTTTCGTATTGGTTAAAAAGTAGGCACATAACCTATTTCGTCATCAAAGGAATCCTCAATAATTGGTAAGCTCTTATTAATTTTAATGTATTATTAGAATGATTTTTTCTAATCATATATTTGGAGTTTGATAAGCTGTGATTTGAGATTGATTTTGGTGGTTAAGATATATCTATGTTGTAGATCTGAGTAAGAATGTTTAGACTCCGCTTATTTGATTAGTTTTCATCTTTGTTTGAATCTGCTAAGTTTTTATAGATTTGTGCTAGATAGGATTCTGCTTATTGTATGTTCATAATCTGCTTAAGGTTAATAATAGCTGATAAGATTAGCTACTTTGTTAAATTGATTAGGCTCTATTTAGGTGATTTACTTGCCTATTTGAATTAGAATTAAGGATGTATTAATCTGAGAGTTTGTTTAGTCTTTGAAGATTGTCTGAGATCACTGATTTGGCCCGATTACTGGAGTGGTTAGCTGTGATAAGTAACTTGCTGAATCTGGTACTTACTCTGCTGTTAGGGTATTTTAGTTTGATCTAGATTGTCCTCATTCTGAATTTATGGAGTTTATTTGGAAATTACTAAGTTCATAATGATAGTTGAATGTTTGAGTTACATGTTTTTCTGATTTTTTTGCTTTTGCTGAAAGTTGATTTCTAATATAGTAGATTAAGTTTGATATAGTTTATTGATTTAGTTTAACTGATATCGTTGAGTACTTTATTTCTGCCTGTCTATCATATGTTTACTGATTTGGATGTCTTAATTAGATGTTTGATGTAGCTTATTGATTTAGCTGTGAATTGAGTTTAATGTTGTGATTTAAATTGTTTACTATACTGATATATAATAGAAGACAAAACGATTGGCTTGGTTTGTTTATGTACCAAATTCTGTCCAAAATAATAATCACAAAAAAATTCGTCACTCCTGTGACTCGAACTCGTGATCCCCTGGTCAACAGCCAACTGGTTTAACAACTGAGCTATAGGCTCTTTTTGTTATTAGTTTATAATTCGAATTTTAAATACATTAGTAAACTGTCATGTTTTGTTTGATATATGTTTATTTAAGTTTAATTAAAATGAGTAATTGATTTTATTAAACAAATTATTAAAATTTAATTTGTCAAAAAAATTGATTTAGTTTTAATAAAAAAAAATATATATAAAAAAATAAGTAAAAATATTTTATTACTTTTTAGAAATTTTAAATTGTTTTAAAATTTGTTTTAAAATAATTTAGTTTTAAATAATTTTGATTTAATAATTTTTTTTTGTTTAAATAGTTTGTTCAAATTGAATAGTAAAAGTAAAGTTTAATAAAATAATATTTAGATTTATAAATTTGTTTTATAGATTTATTTGGGGTACGATTCATGCACATTAGGATTAAAATTGTAGGATTAATTTTAGATAAAAACCAAAACCGAATTCAAATAAATTGTCCAATTCAAATCGAAAGTCTCAAATTCACAAGTTCCTTGTGTACAACGAACCAGGATCACTCTCGTGTTTAATTGATTTGTCTTTAGCTTATTTATGGATTATTACCTTTTCCTAAAGGTAATTTCCTAAATTTGCTCTATAACGTATTTAATTAAAATACACCGACACTTTCTCGATACATCAAAAAATTTGGCGCCGCTGCCGGGGAATCTTGTGTACGATTCGTTCGATTGCGATTTGTTAATTGTTGATTTGAAGACCCTTTCCGTCCTCGGAAAGTTTTGTTATTTTTCTATTATTATAGTATATATCGTTTTTCGTGTTTTTTGTTATTACCATATTGTATTACGTAGAAACAATAAAATTACCTACTTCCAAATAAGACCTTAGTTGGGATTTCATCACCTAGCTATTGTATTCGAATCCAAAACAAAAATAAAAGGAAAAATAGATAAATACTAATAAAAGGTTTGAACTCGATTTATACAAACTATAAGGTTGGTATAAGGCGACGCGCTATAAAAGGCTGTCTAAGGAAAAAGGTTTTTAAGTGCTTTGTGCCACCTCGTTTCCCCGCTTGCTTGTGCGTATATTGAGAGGGACGACCGATTATTGGTTTGTGTTAACCATGGATTCACTAAGGACACGGGTAAAATATCCGAAGGTCGGGGAGGATAGAAGTGTTGTTTAGCCATTTAGAGAGAGAAACAAGTAACTAGAAAAGTGTGATTTTTCTAGTGAGAGAAAGACGAGAAGGAAATGATAAGCCTCACCCCGCCATGAAAGTATAGAGGGGTTTATATAGCCCGGGACTTGGACTTTACATATGACAATATTAGTCCCTGCAAGTCCCGGCTATGAAACTAATGTAATTCTGTTAGTCGCACACATTTTAAGGCTAACAGTTTGCCGACTCAACTAGTAATAAATCTTATTTTTGTTGTTTACTTATTGAACCTCGAGACGTTTAGGTTTTCACCTACGTTTCAAAGTCGACCGAGGGTAGATTACTTCCATAGTAATTATCCTTATTCCTTGTTTTTATCAATCTTTTGATTGAGCAATACCAAATAAAAATACCAAAAATAATCTTCTTCTAATCTAATTTCTTTTCTTCAACCCTCTTAAATTCTCGTCACTTTGGTTTATGCAATTACGATCTAATCGACTTTTGATTAATCTCGATAGGCTTGAAAACATTCCTCGTAGAAATAGAAATCGTCAACAACGAATAGTGGAACCCGAGCTTCCACCTATTGTTGTAGAGATGGCCGATAACCGAACAATGGAGGAATTGCTCCGTGCACCCACCGAAGGGTACGGGGAGAAATTATTGTGCCGGCTATTTTGACGGATCATTATGAGATTAAGACGGGTCTTTTATCACTCATTCGTGCCGACCAATTTCGTGGCAATGAGACCGATAACCCGCACTCTCACATACGGAATTTTCTTCGTATCACCTCGACTCTCAAGTTTAGAGATGTGCCGAATGACGCGATTAAGCTCATGCTTTTTCCGTACTCACTCGAGGGAAACGCTAAGCTTTTGTATGAAAAATAACCACCGGGTTCGATTTTGACATAGGATGATTTAGTGTCTATGTTTATGAATTATTTCTTTCCACCATCCAAAACAACTCACTTTAAGAATGAAATAACTAGATTCAAACAAAAAGTGCATGAATAGTTTGGAGTTGCTTGGTAAAGGTTTAAGGATTTGTTGAGACAATGTCCACACCACGGTTTCACGGAGTTACATCAAATTAATACTTTTTATAATGGACTAAATATGGTTGAACAAGATTCTTTAAATGCTGTCGCGGGTGGTAATCTTTTAAGAAAAACTCCGAGAGACGCGTGAGGTATCATTGAGAATAAGTCTAGAGGGAAATATTCATGAAACACACCGGTTGTTTCCAATGTGAATTCATCTAATACCGAGATTGCTAGATTGGACTCTAAGATTGATACGATTTTGAATGAGATTAGGAAGAATCCTCATGGATCGATTAATATGGTTGAGAATTTTTGTGTATCATGTGGTGGAGCACATCCGAATTATGCTTGTTCAACCATGGGGTTTGATCAAGTTAGTGCTTTTTCCGCGACGGGAACTTATGGCCCTAACGGTCAAGCTCCTCGTCAAAACCATGTTGCTCCACCGGGTTTTCCACCGGTTCAAAATAGATACAACAATGGAAATAATGGGAATAATTTTAACCATGGTAACCAAGCGAATTTTGATCAAGGAAATGGATTTCATGGAAATCAAAACAATCAAGGTTTTCAAAACAACAACCAAAATGATTTGTCAAGCTATATCAAAACAAATGAGGAGAATTTGAAAGCTTTTCAAAATAATCTTCAAGGACAAATGGCAACATTGAAAAATGAATTTCAAAATACGATCAAAGGGCAAAATAACAAGATTGTGCTTAACCAACAAAGATTAGAGCAAAGCCAAAACCATATGGAGCAAAGATTAAAACACAGCCAAAATTGTATGGAAGGGAATCAAGCTAAGTTTGAGAACAAATTACTTTCGATGTTTGAGGCTTTTATGTGCAAACCCTCCTCTTCTTTGGGTGGCTTACCTAGCAACACCATACCAATCCCGAAGGGAAAGATTAAGTCCATCACCGTTTATAATGATGATAGCTTGGATAGGAATTTACAAGATGTGATAGAGTGTGATCCTCCACCTAAAGAGACCTTTCTAGATGTTACCAAGGCTACTTTAGATGTGACTTGTTTCGCGGTTTTCTTTGATTTCTATCCCGAGAAATATGGAGATCCGGACCAATTTTTGATACCTTGTGTTTTCAAAGGGCTTGAGGTATGCAAAGCTCTAGCCGATCTAGGAGCTAGCATCAACTTAATGCCTTTATCCATATGGAAGACTCTTGACTATTTCCCACTTGCTGCCACTCGAATGATCATTGAGCTTGCTAATGGAACCACCGCCCACCCGGTTGGTATAGGGGAAGATGTCATGTTTAAAGTAGGGAAGTTTGTGTACCTTGCAGATTTTGCAATCGTTGATTATGAGACCAATTCTCGTGTGCCTTTAATTTTGGGACGTCCATTTCTGTCCACGGCTCAAGTTCAAGTTGATATGAGGAAAGAAGAGATAAAATTAGTTTATGGGGATAAAAATGTTGTTTTCAAAGCGGAGAAACTTCCAAAATTTGTTTCTAACAATGTGGAAAATGTAAAACTTGTTGAAATTTTTTAAAGTAACACAAATAAGTATTTTCTCATCTACAAGGGTGTAAGGCAAATTATAGACCCCTCATTTCGTGAAGATGAAAATGTTGATCCCAAACTTAGATCAATTTAGCTTGTGTAAACGAGATTAAATCAAGTTAAAAACATAGAGAAACTTTGTTGTATATGTAACAATTCAAGTATTATGCGGAATTAATACTTAAAAAAGAACACACAAACAATATAAACCAAACTTTCACTTTGATTGATGAATCGAACTTGCGTACAATGAAAGTGTTAAAACGTATATCAAACTACAACCTAAAGGCCTCCTTTTATAGATTAAGGAGCCTCGTACAAGAGTCTACATATCAGCTATTTTAGGTAAAGATAAACATAAGAAATACATTGTCGATCATATCTTTACTAGAAACATACTAGAAACATAATATGTGTAGACTAAGTCTTCTATCAGTGCTTGAATTCTTCTTATCAACGCTTGACTTCTTCCTGTCAACGCTCGTCCTGTCAACGCTTGATTTCTTCTTAACAACGTCCATATTGCTCTTGTCAGCGTCCAAGTGTATTGGCTACATTTTATTCCCAACAATCCTCCCCTAAACTTGATATTTACTCTAGTAATCAAGTTTCTGAATAAAAACTAAGAACTAGAAGGATTCTTACAAATCTTATCAAATTGGAAATAAACATATCTAATCAAATCCTTGGCCACGTCACTTGATTAGTCAATCTCCAGCTGTGTTGTCTTCATCTTTTCCAAAACTTCTTTGGACATAGGATACTCAACATCCACAAGAAGATATTCAGAAAACTTTGTAGAACTCAAATGATACACACCAGCTGCTGAATATAGACGCCATTGAAGTCCACTGACATCATCCTCAAGATCCTTCCAAACTGGATCTTCTTCATCTGGTGCACACATTCTCTTGAATATTGACCAAAGCTTTATTCCATTGACTGAAGTAGGTGCTTCAGTCTCATACTTGGCCTGCAGTAACCTCCAAAGGTCTGCCAAGTCTTCCCTATCCATACTTGCAAACAAAGACATAAGAGTAGTAAAAGTATGTACCTCTTTCCCATATCTGACAATCATCCAAAACCTACTTGCATCTTCTTCATAACTAATGATAGGGTTTCTGGAATCATGAGGTAATACTTTTACCATATCTGAAGCTTCTATGGGTGAGAGCTTAATACTCTTTCTAATAACAGCTTCACTAGTATTCACTCTATTCATATTTGAAGGAAACTCAAGTGGAACTCCCTTCTTTAATGGTCGTGGTACAATCATAGCCTTTTGAATCTCCATCTCCTATGCAAGTTTTTCTTTCCTTTCATCTGAAAGAAGTCTGATAGTGTTCATCTCTTGCACTCTTGCCAAATAGGATAAGCCTTATATTCCAATTCATCAAAGGATAATTCCTACAACTTCTGAAAAGTCCAACCTCCTTGATGACATCTAAGCAACATATAATAAAGCTCCCTTCTCTCTCTTTTAGATTGTGGGAAAACTTTGCTGGCCTTATATTTTAGGATTACCTAGCAATCCTTTGAATCCTAAGAAGAATCTCCAATCCCCAAATCTGATCTGATAAAGACATATCTGGATTCTCCATGATCTTATTTTCCCAAGCAAAGTACATCTGAGCAACTTCTAGCATCTCATAATCCACCTTCAGTTTTAACTCTGCAAGTTTATCTCTTGCCAACACATCACCATATTTAAGTCTTTCTGGTTCTTCAATAACCATAACACTTGAATCTGTGCTCTCATCATTACTTCCTTCTTGTTCCTCAGAAGTAACCACAAATGATGACTCAACAACCTTTTTCTTTTCTTGTTCCATAAGTTGTGCAGCCAACATTGAATCAAATTTTACTTGTGCTGCATCCTTTGGAACCTCTGTTTCTACCATGATTCCTTTACCCTTACCTAATGCATCAATGATGGGTAAAGATGATGATGGTACCTGTGAAGACACTTCCTTGATGATAGCTGATGACTGGAATACATCAACCATATCTGTAGGTTTATCAACATCCAAAACTTGTGTGTCAACGCCCAACTTACTCTTGTCAGCGCTTGGCTTGTCAGCGTCTAAAATCTACTTGTCAACGCTAATCTTACTCTTGTCAGCGCTTCTTGTGAACTGCTCCATCATTGCTGTAAAGGATAAATTCAAATTTGTAGGAGTAACCAAAGAGACATCAAAACCTGGTTGCTTCTTCAAATCTGTAAGAGGTTTAGCCACACCCAAAGATTCTCCATCATGTGAGCTTTTGTCACTCACATGTATCTGCTCATCCTCCCCTTTGGAAGAATCCTCCATACCACGCCTATTGTTAGCACCTTCTAAAATAACAATCCTCTCCCTCAATTGTTTGAGTTCAAGGCCTTGTGTAGTGACAGTATGTACCAGGTCTGCATTTTGCTTTTGCAAGCTAATGCAGACAGCCGTCAATTCCAACATTGTATATGGTTCCAATCTGCCCTCCTCTAGAATGGGGATTTGACCTCCCAAAACAGAGTCATGGGGAATGGATGAGGTCTTAATGATGTTAGGACTGGCTTGGCCTGCATCTAAGCGAGTACCAATAGTCCTAGCCTCATCCATATCACCAACCACACTTGTGGTGGTGGTTCTCTCTACAACATGGCTAGGACCACCAGAGGAGAACACTCCAATGGTCCTTTGGTGTTTTTCCATCCTATTGTCTGGGGGTGAAGAAGATGATGTGGATTGGGTAGCAGTTTGAAGGTTAAGTGGTGTTTGGGTCTGTTGTAGAAAGGTGTCAACGTTTGGATTTGAAGTATCAATGCTAACATTTAATGTGTCAGCGTTGAAGGGATCTTGGTCAAGTTCCATATGTTGAGGTGAAGGTAATGGTTCTGGTAATGGGTCAAGTTGTGGTTGTGGGTCTGGTTGAGGTTGTGTTGCTGCATTAACAACTAGCATGGCTTGGGTAAGGGGTAAGTCTATGTGAGGGGGTGAATTCATCTTACTAAAAATAGCTTTCTTTTGCACATGGATCGCATATAAATCATGATGATCCCTGGTGCAATACCTTTGTTCATCAAAAATCATTTGTAAAAATCTTGGGTAAGCCAGAGTCATCTTGCTACCCTTGTTTTCACACATGCCATCAAAAATCAGTTTAGAAAAATTATACTTTTGCCCATTTGCAATACACATAATGGCAATACCAATAGACCTTTTAATCTCATTATGTGGAGTACATTTGGGACTTAAACATTGAAGGATGACATGTATTAAGTACTTCCAAGCTGGGGGAAATTCCTGTTTATTTTTATTGTTTAAAGTATCCTCTTCAGGGAAAGGATACCCCAAAGCTTGTTGTTCTATCTCACCAATGGGTAGAGTACTTATACCATCTGCATCATTAAGATGCAAAGCCTGGCGAACCAAGGCTTCAGTAACCACCCATGGACGCCCATGGATAATAGCAGTTAATGTAGTCACATTATTAAGCATTGAGGAACTAACAGTGTTCCAAAACTGTTTAATATGAGTGACAGGGATAAGAGGAGCATGATAAAGTGCATATCGTAAAGGGGATGCATTCAAATACGCCACCATCTGAGTATATTAAGGAAACAAAGCATCATCAGCCTCCAAATAGGCAACCATGTTATGCTGACTTCTGAATCCCAATACCAAGTCACTCGGTTTAAACTTAGGCGCCATTGATGTAGAAAGCTGTGTAAAAGGTTATGAAAGATGAATTATAGGAGAAAAATTTGTTAGACAAGAATAAGCAAGTACCCTTTTACAAAATAAGGAGCCAAATTTATAGGAGAGGTAGGCACATGTGATTGGTAAAAAATGAGGTAGTTATTTTCAAAATATAATGATGAAAATATTGAAAAAAAATAACTTATCTTGTTCATTAATTAAAAGTTACCAACTCCTAAATATACGGCCCCAATTTTCATCAAAAATAACAACTGGGTAGGACCCAATGAGTGTCAACGGTCAAAAATAACCCATCAACGCCCAACGGCTATATTCTTGTAACCGTTGGAAAAATCCATGTCAACGTCTAAATTGGTCACAACAACGTTTGGAAATAAATCTGCCAACGTCCAAAAATAAAAATAATAAAAATGAAAAAGGACCTTAACAAAG
Source organism: Glebionis coronaria (assembly GCA_025667525.1). NCBI lineage: Eukaryota > Viridiplantae > Streptophyta > Magnoliopsida > Asterales > Asteraceae > Glebionis > Glebionis coronaria. The sequence goes on along the minus strand of JANFOE010000149.1, from coordinate 258,112 downwards.
TGATTTATCCTAGTGAAGATAACCTATAAACTGAAAATTACTGTAGGCTGGTAAGCACTCTCCAATCATGCACACTTGCTTATGCAAGATAGACATAACAGTCCTCTATTGTCCCTTGCTAACCAAAGTTCTTAACAGTGAAGTTATCTCATAAAATCCTTTGTAACTTCCCAGGTAAGCCCAATATAAATCATACCGAAGTCTCCCAACAGACCACTCCCAATTCTAGGCCAAAAAGTCTTGGTAGCGTGCATAGTATATCAACTTTGCATGCTACAGTGCCTCATGAGTTAGTAAACTAATTCATACTCACCAGTGGACACAATCTAGAATTGTGATAAGAGTATTATAAGAATACCCAAAAAGTCCTAAAAGGTTCCTAAACCTCCCCTTAAACTATGATACATAAGTTGCCAAATAATATGCATGTAATAAAAATTTATGTCAAGATAGGAATATAAATATTCCAACCATCATCCATAAATTGAAACATGCTCCAATAATGCTTCAAGAATCCATAAGCAACTCTGTATCCAATGGTACAATGCTAACAACGCCTGCATAATTAGATCAAAAACCACAAAACTAACATGTTACTGACAACGTCACATTAACACTTATTAGCGTTAAAATAACCTTTGTCAGCGTTAGACAAATAAAGTGGAAAATCTAATTTTGTATAAAGACCAATAACAAATGCATATCCTGTACATACTTTTACAATAAGATCCCAAAACACATATTAAGTGAGATTGATCATTCCAATACTTGTTATCAAGTATTGAAATCTTCCAGTATCAAAAGGTTTAGTTAATAAATCAGACACATTTTCTTCTTTGTCAACCCTATCTGGTTGTATTAAACCTTTTTGAAAACAATCTCTTATAAAATGATGTCTAATTTCAATGTGTTTTGTGTTAGAGTGATGTACATGATTTTTAATAATGCATAAAGTACTGTTATTGTCTACACAAATCTTGGTATGCATGAAATTATACCCATAATCCAACAACTGGTTCTAAATCCATAAGACTTGTCCACAACAAGCAGCTGCAGCAACATACTCTGCTTCAGCTGTAGAATTGGCCACCACTGTTTGTTTCTTTCATTGCCAAGATATCAATCTACTCCCAAGAAACTGGCATCCACCAGTTGTGGATTTTCTATCAAATTTGTCACCACCATAATCACTGTCTGAATATGTAATAAGCTCCAATGGGGAATCTTTTGGATACTATAATCCCAGGTCTGGATAACACCTAAGGTATCTAAAGATCCTCTTGACAGCATGAAGATGACACTCTTTGGGAGTCACTTGATGGCGTGCACATGCACACACAGCAAACATAATGTCAGGTCTTAAAGCTGTGAGATACATCAATGAAACAATGATTGACCTATAATGCCTGACATCTACCTCTTTTCCATCTCCAACTTTTCCCCAAGGGTGTTCCCTATCCATAGGAGTACTAGCCCGTTTCTCATTTGGAGAAAAGCCGAACTTCTTCAAGATTTCTGCTACATATTTATCTTGAGAGATGAAGATACCATCTTCTTTCTACTAAACTTGTAACCCTAGAAATAAGTTCATCTCTCCCATTGCACTCATCTTGAACTTGTCTGTCATGAGTTTGGAAAAATATTCTCTCATCTTTGGACTAGAAGAGCCAAACATGATATCATCCACATAGACCTGTACAAGTAAGAAATCCTTACCAGTCTTCTTTGTAAACAAGGTCTGGTCTATGGTGCCCCTTTTGAATCCATTTTCCACTAGATAGGTGGACAATGTGCCATACCATGCTCTTGGGGCTTGATGAAGTCCATACATAGCTTTCTTCACTCTATACACCTTGTCTGGATGTTCTGCATCTTCAAAACCAGGAGGCTGCATTACATAAACCTCCTCTGCAATTGTGCCATAAAGAAAAGCACTCTTCACATCCATTTGATAGACTGTAAATTCCATGCAGGAAGCATAGGCTAGAAAAATCCTTATAGCCTCAATCCTTGCAACAGGTGCAAAGACCTCTTCGTAGTCTATCCCTTCCTCTTGTGTATATCCTTGTGCCACTAAACGTGCCTTGTTTCTGACCACAATGCCTCTTTCATCCTTTTTGTTCCTAAGAACCCATCTTGTCCCAATAGGTCTGACATGTCTGGGACAATCAACCAACTCCCAAACATCCTGAATAGCAAATTGGTGAAGCTCATCTTGCATTTCTTCCACCCAACTTGGTTCTTTCAGAGCATCAAAAATCTTCTTGGGTTCCTGTTGTGACAGAAAACAGGCAAACAAACATGCTTGAACAAGAGGGGTATCAACCTTCTTGTGAATATTGACAATAAATCCTCCATGATTCTGATGAGACCTTCTAGTTTGCACAGGAGTCATCACATCACCAATAATTAGAGAAGGAGGATGATTTTTGATTGTAGAAGTGATCACTCCTCCTTCAATAATTGTATTATCCTCAATCTCATCTTCCATGTGTTGATCCTAAACTTAGATCGATTTAGCTTGTATAAACGAGATTAAATCAAGTTAAACACGTAGAGAAACTTTGTTGTGTATAAAACAAATTAAGTATTATGCGGAATTAATACTCAAACAAGAACACACAAACAATGTAAACCAAATTTTCACTTGATTGATAAAAACAAACTTGCGTACAATGAAAGTGTAAAACGTATATCAAACATAAACCTAAAGGTCTCCTTTTATAGAATAAGAAGCCTTGTACAAGAGTCTACGTATCAGTTATTTTAGGTAAAGATAAACATAGAAAATACATTGTTGATCATATCTTTACTAGAAACAAACTAGAAACATAATACGTGTAGACTAAGTCTTCTATCAGTTCTTGACTTCATCCTATCAACGCTTGACATCTTCCTGTCAACGCTTGTTCTGTCAACGCTTGTTTTCTTCTTATCAACGTCCCGATTGCTCTTGTCAGCGTCCAAGTGTACTGGCTACATTTTATTCCCAACACCATGTTACCAATATCCTCTTCAGACTCTCTTCCATCATCATCTGAATGAACCTCTCCATTTCTGTTTGAAGGTTCACCTTGTTCAAAATTATTGGAAGAGAAGAGATGGTCAAAATATCTGTCAACGCCTGAACCAAAGCTGTCAACATTATAGCCATCAACGCCTGAATTTGTCTTGTCAGCGCCGGAATTTCCTTTGTCAGCGCCGGAAGGATCATGCATGTTTTCAACTGGTGATACTTAGGGACCATCTTTTTCCTTTCCAGCAGCAGCAGCAGCAACAGCAAATGCATTTGTCCATATGAGAATGGTAACATACTTAAGTATGGGTGCTGAATTGTCTGCTTGTGATTCAACCTCTTCATCAACCTGTTTACCTAAAATATCAACAACTGGTTCTTCCACAACATTTGAAGTCACCTTCACAATGTTTGGATTAGTAACAGGAATATAATTCAATGTCCTAGATAGAGGTTCCAAGTCAAATAACCAATTTGGACCACTCTCAGGATCACTAGGTTTACTTTCAAAAAACCTAACATGTACCTTTTCAATTATATGTCTTTTTTTCTTAAGTAAACTCTATATCCTCTACTCTGCACAGAATAACCCATGAAGTAGCCTTCATCACCTTTAGCACTAAACTTACCTAAGGCATCACTAGTGTCCAACACGACTACATGACATCTAAAAGGTTTATGAAAACCAATATTAGGTTTCCTGCCCCAAAGTAACTCATAAGGTGTTTTGTTATGAATCTTGTTAACTAATGCCCTATTCTGAACATAACAAGCTGTATTCACAGCCTCAGCCCAAAAAGCAATGGGAAAGTGAGCATCAGCCAACATAGTCCTGGCTGCTTCTATGAGGGTTCTATTCTTTCTCTCAGCAACCCCATTTTGTTGTGGGGTTCTAGCTACACTAAACTGTCTAGTAATCCCTTTCTTGGCACAAAAGTCATCTAATAACCTATCTCTAAACTCACCACCATTGTCACTTCTAAGCATCTTAACCTCATTACCAGACTTCTTTTCAATTTGGGTAATAAAGTTAATCAAAGTATCAGCAGTGTCACTTTTCAAGGCTAAAAAGAAAGTCCAAGTAAATCTAGAAAAATCATCAGTGATGACAAAATAGTAGGATTTACCATTTAATCTTTCTATATTAGTTGGACCAAACAAGTCCATATGTAGTAAGTGAAGTGGTTTAGAACTAGAGTTCACTGGTTTAGACTTAAATGAGACCTTGTGCTGTTTGCCTTTAAGGCATGCAACACAAGAATGGTCATTGTGGAAAGCCTTTTCAGGCAAACCATCAACTAAGACATGTCTCACAAGTCTATTTATATTCTTAAAATTAATGTGCCCTAATCTTCTGTGCCAAATATTACTTTCATCAACTGAAGCCTTAGCATATAGACATGAAAAATTATTATTCATCCTAATTCCATTAAGATTCACATTCTAAATGTCCTTATGCCTAGGTACTCTATAATCAATGAATTTCTCATCTGATATTTTAAAATCTTTGCTCAACACCAAGCATTCAGTATCAGTGAAAAGAACCTTATTTTTGTTATCACACACTTGTGATACACTAAACAGATTATAGTCAAGTTCTTTTACCAGAAACACGTTTTCAAAACGCAAATTGTTGGTGATAAGAGTGCCTTTGCCAGTAATAGTTCCATATCCACCTCCAAAGTACACTTTGTCACCATCTTTAATGGGGATAAAATTTGTCAGATAATCTTCCTTCCCCGCCATGTGCCTAGAGCATCCACTATCCCAATAGCTATAATCATTAACCTGCTTTTGAATGCCCTGCACATAAAGAAAATTTGGGAACCCAATCCTGAGCAGACTTGGATTCATTTGGTTGTTCAACAAGAACAAACTTAGTCCTTATGACAACCCCTTGTTCATCCCTTTTTGGATTAAACACCCAGTTAACCCCAATTGGTTTTGTTATGACCTTTAAAATATAATGAAATCTGTTACAGGTCATAGAAACCCATCTGAATTAGGGTTTTGATCTTGCTTTAGTCTCCATGTCAAGCTAGAAAAAGCTTTAGACCCCTTTCCCTTTGGTTGCAAATATTTTCCTTTATTTGGTCTGGCAACGTTCCTGTCAGCGTTTAATTTGTTCTTGTCAACGCTGAAATTACCCTTATCAGCGTTGAACCTAGGGTTTGCTACAGGAACCCATTGTCTGTTAGACCACTTATTGGTCTTCTGAAAAGATCTTTGTCCATAAGTATTAGACCCTTTAGTAAAGAATGGGGCTGGTCTAACGACTTGTGGACTTTGCTGGACAAAAGGTTTGGGTTTGACAGTGTTTGACTTTTTATCAGCGTTGACCTTTGAAGCATTGACACACTTATAAGCTAAATGTGAAAAACTTCCATAAGTGTAACATGCTTTTCTAGACATAGCTCTAGGTCTAGAAGAAAAGAAACCTGTCCCATTATCAATAATTTGGCTTTTTGGTGACCTAGGTTTTCTATACATTTCTGCATATTTAATACTAGGTTTTGTATCAACGTTTAAGCCAAGGTCAACAGTCTTGCCAGTGGTTGGGTTTGTCACTTTTATGGGTGTAAACTCATTTGGGCTGTCACTAAGCATGTCACCCTTAACAGAAAAGGTAGGGTTGGCTTTCTTCCATTGGTCCAAATCAGTCAACTTCTGCTTGTATTCCTCTACTGGGGTAAGAACTCTTGGTGGAGGAATAAATTCCTCTTCTTGGAGTTCTGGTATACTAGTCCAAGAAAAGTCCTTTCTAAGGACACCATAGAACTTCCCAGCAGGTGGTGGAACACCAACATACTCTTTCATCCCAATCCTAGTCATCCCTAGAATCCCTTTGTTCACTGACACATTTTTCTAGGGTTTGTGAGGGTTTATCAGACCTCTGAATTTTAAGATCTACATTACCTTTGTTTTTGATAGCCTCATCTAACTTAGCCTGTAAAACACCATTGGCCCTCTCCATGATGTTTCTAACCTCAACACTAGCATTTAAATCATGAGTTAAAATATTGATTTGATCTTTTAGGTCAAACTCCATTTTCTTATACTAAGCTACAGTCTTTTCAGTTTGAGTAAGAGAAAGTTGATAGTTAGATAACTTGCATCTTTCATTAACCACATCTGTTGTCAATTTTAAAACATCTTTGTTAAATTTTTCAGTGTGTTCAAACGACAACCCTTACTACAAAATGCATCATCATATACCTCATTGTCTGATGAAGATGAAGAGTGTGCCATGAGAGCATAGTGAACATGCTATTCTTCTTCCTTTTCTGCAACCAAAGCTTTGTTTTCTTCCTCATCCTTGGCCAAATAACTCCAATCCCAACCAACACCATCAATGTCTTGCATAGAAACTATAGCTTTGGAATCCTGAGCCTTGATGATTTGTCTTGAGGGTTTTCTAGCATCAGATCTTCTTGGAGATCTGCATTCTCTCATAAAGTGTCCCATTCGATGACAATTATAACACTCAACCTTGGATTTATCAAATCCAGCAGTGTCCTTAGCATTAAAAGTCATCTTCTTCTTAAATCTTCGATTCCATCTATTTGCCCTTATGCTTGCAAGAGCCATATTCCACTTTATGTCCATCTCCTCCAAATGGTCATCACTAATTTGCTCAAGGTCCTCATATGTAATCACTGAACCATTGGGCAATGAAGCAATGTATGCATAAACAGTATCTAGATCAATACCAGCAGGCTTAACTCTTAGAGAGTCAACATTGTATGTGTCAGCGTCTGAATGTGAGGCATTGACAAAGCTTGATCTAGTGTTGACACAAGGTGATCCAGTAACGGGGTGCATGTATGACTCCTTTTGATCAAATTGACCTTCACTATGTGAGAAGAAGGCCATATTTCCATTGGTAGACTTGCTTCCTTGATCCAAAAGAATTTCATTCTCTACCAGCCTCAGTTTCTTGTAAACATCATCAAAAGTAGAACTTTTGTGACTATTATTAGCAATTATAGACCTTGCTTCAATCTTCCATGCATGACCAAGACTTTTAAGAAAAGTGGTGATGATATCAACATCACTAAGCACCGTTCCCATAAAGGACAGCTTGCTTGTAATGTCAAGAAGTCTGCTTCTCACTCCACTTAGCCTTTCATTGGGTTGAGCTTTAAAAATAGAATACTCTTGCAAGAGTTGCTTCTTTTTCTCTTGTACAATATCAGGATTACCACCAATAGCAACTTCAAGGGCTGACCAAAGATCTTTTGCAGACTCATAGCTTCTATATTTATGCTGATTGGCTTGTCCCAAAGAGAGTTTGAGAATGCTTAGGGTTTTTATGTCATTCCTTCTCTTTGCTATGTCCTCAGCTGAGACAGCTCTACCATCTTCGGGTTTTTCTTTTCGATCCTCTTCAGTAGAGCCTTGAGTTGATCTTGTCAAGATAGCAGCTGCAATCTTTTCAGCCTTATTGAATGTGTTTCCATATTCAATAATTTCCCATAGAGTGTAGTCATGGATTTGAAGATACTATGCAAAGTTAAACTTCCACAGCTCAAAATTGTCTGGGTCTAACATGGGAATCTTGATGTTGGGGTTTAAGGAGGAGGAGGAGTTTAACTCTGGAGTAGACATGTTGTTTTTAGGGTTTCTTGAAAATTAGGGTTTTTGGCGATTTAGGGTTTTTGTGTTCTTTAGATCAAAGTTTCTCAACAAGCTCTGATACCACTTGTTGATCCCAAACTTAGATCGATTTAGCTTGTGTAAACGAGATTAAATCAAGTTAAACACGTAGAGAAACTTTGTTGTATATGTAACAATTCAAGTATTATGCGGAATTAATACTTAAATAAGAACACATAAACAATATAAACCAAACTTTCACTTTGATTGATGAATCGAACTTGCGTACAATGAAAGTGTTGAAACGTATATCAAACTACAACCTAAAGGCCTCCTTTTATAGATTAAGGAGCCTTTTACAAGAGTCTACATATCAGTTATTTTAGGTAAAGATAAACATAAGAAATACATTGTCGATCATATCTTTACTAGAAACATACTAGAAACATAATACGTGTAGACTAAGTCTTCTATCAGTGCTTGACTTCTTCTTATCAACGCTTGACTTCTTCCTGTCAACGCTCATCCTGTCAACACTTGATTTCTTCTTAACAACGTCCAGATTGCTCTTGTCCGCGTCCAAGTGTACTGGCTACATTTTATTCTCAACACGTCTAGGTTAGTTAGAGTTTTCTTGTAAGAAAAGTCTTGTATTCTATTATATAAAGAATACACAGGCGTAGGTTTTCATCATTCCCATTATTCACAATGTAGTCATAAAGCGTGTGTCGTGTGTTCTAGACGTGTGTGGTCTTGTAAACACGTCTAGGTTAGTTGGTTGAGTGTTAACGTTTAATGAGAAGTAAACATTGGAAAGTAAACACCTTGTTTCTGTGTTTTGTTCAATTCCGCTATGCTAATCACATATGAACAAGATGCATTCCTAGCAAGCTTAATCGATCCATGAATAATGGTTTCCACAATTGGTATCAGAGAGGGTGGCTCTCGATGCTAGGATCAACAAGGTGTTCGAGTCGAAGAACAAAGCTTAAAATTCGTCCATGGTTTTACGACCGGATCTCACTGCGCAACCATGTTCAAACAGCGATAAATCCTTCGTTAACCGTTTGATCTTGCTGACATTTGGTCTGGTGGTTGTCAGTATGGGTATCTAAGATCTCACCGGAGCGATCGTTGAGTTCAAGCCTCAAGAAAAAGTTATAGCTCGTTGAAGTTGGCTGCTGGTGAAGGTATAAGTTTTCTGTTTTTGTCTTTTTATTAAATAATATTTAGGGTTTTATCCCCTAAACCCTAGATCGAATTTAAAGCAGAAAAGTATGGGGTTTGAAGGCTGTTATATTGCATTATGATACAAGATTCGAGCTAAGGTTGATTTACAAACCCTAAGTTAGGGTTTCGATGCATGATTTTATAAATCCTAGTTCGTTTATTTGTTGCTGCTTGAAAAAGAATAATAGCAGATGTGTTTATGCACGACCCGCACTGTTGGTGGTCCAAGATAAAAAAAGGTTGTGATATGTCAGTGTGTATAAAGCATCTGTTGAAAGGGACCATCGAAAAGTGAAGCAGCTAGTTACACAGTTTATGTTTCGTGATGTGAAGTGGGCTTCAAGAATAGTATTATTGTTTGTTACTTCTTCGTATTATCCAAGAAACATTTAGTAGTATTGCTCCTTTATACTTTATACTGTTTCATATATCCTTAATATTGTCCAAGAAGTATTGTGATGTGATACAATATTATATGTGGTGATCATCACGTGGGTACAAAAGTAAAAGGAAGCTATGGTACTAAATAACAAATAACCAGCAGCAGTTTGGCTTGTTGAATGTTACGTGATGATGGAAAAAAGCAGAAAGGGATGTCTCAAGGTTTTGCTCTAAGATATACGTAAGGGATGAAAGATGGAATAACAACAGCAGATGGTCAGTGGTGAATTGGTTTGATGCTTGATATCACTTGTCACGTGATGCTGAAGAGTTAGACAACAGATAGGATTGATAAAGTCCACAGGTACACGGTTTCTTAGCTAAAAAGATGGACATTCTATTTTAACGTGGGATGTATATATGGCAGCTAAATGCATGCTATTTTTATGGTATATATGATAAAAGTGTGACACCCCGGGTAGGGTCAAAATATGCGGAAAATATCCCCGGAGAGGTCACAAGGGTAGATCGATAACATATAGTCCATAGAGCATAAGATAAAGATTATTTAAATCAGATTACATGCTTGATAACAAATAAATTAAAAATTGTCTTAAACACGACAGAAGTTGATTGTTTATGTTTCCCAAATAGAACCCCGGACGAGTCCTACAATGTAGATTACTAAGATGTTGGATACCATGCACACACCACGTACTAACTTCATATTCCTGTGTAAAACATACTAACGGGGTCAACATAAAGTTGGTGAATTTACAGATTTTAACAATTAATTAGTTTGGACATACAATAATCATAGAAGTAATAATGCACAAAGCATTCTTACTAAAATGTAAATAACATTTGTTTATTATTAGAAACTGAAGCTTAACACCATAGTCCTCACCAGATGAGGACGTAGTGTCTTACAAAAAGACACCCATTCCAGTTCCAACATGGTATACGTCTGTTGTCCCGGCCAAGGCACAGTGAGCATGACTCACCCAGACGGGGATGGTCAATCCCTAATAGATCTATTTATAACATTCGGGCGATTTACAAAAATTTAACAGTTTCAATAATAATCAATCGATAATCAAGTTTATACAATTCAGTTATGTCCAATATATGTTTGCATATTTTCTTTCCCAAAAAGGGAAAGTTTTATCAAAGTTTATATGGGGTTGTAAACTCACCTGGGAGTAGGCAATTGCTTGTTTAACACGGGTATCCAATTAAAGCTCACACCAACTTTATGCCTAATCAGATAGTACAGTCTTAATAGATAGTACAAAGAACATATATGTATGCTTATACCGATTTTAGTCAGTTCATTTATGCTACGGTGTTTATCTAAATAACCGTAGTTCAAATAACATCAATATTCATTCCTAGGTAAACATAAAATGTTTAACTATTAATATCAGTTAGCATACAAGTATTTATAATAATCATGCAATCTTACAATTAAGCTTCTTGGTTAAGTAAACATAAAATGTTCTACTTAAAATATTAGTTTTCAATTTGTTCATCGTTCGTATAGTTTTTATTTTCTAAGAGTATATGAGTTTATGTAGGAGTAGTATATACCCCTATTTGTTATACAATTATTTCTTAAAGTAAATATAAATATTTTATTACGAAAATAAAATATAATATTTTAACTTTAAAGTTTCCATAAATCATTTTAACATTTATAAAATAATCTAACTTAAGTTTATACATTAATTCTTTATGGTCTAGGTTTTAATTATGTTTTATTATAATTAAAACTAGATTTTAGGGTTAGGGCTTGTTATGGTTTAGGAACGTGGCAAAACTAGTCCTTCTACATTTTAAACAAGTATAATCTTTCGGATTTTTCATATGTAGTACCTAGGGTTTGTTAATGTTTCGGCCTATGGCAGATTTAGTCCTCCTAGTTTTATCTAGGTCTTGAAATTTCACTAAAATTATAAAAACAGCCCCTATGGCTTCTTTAAGTTTCGGCAGGTTACAAAAATAGTCCTTAGGGTTTTAAAATGACAAAATTACTTTTAGAAACTTTCCAAAGTGGTCCCTAGGGTTTAATTCGCCACGGATAGTAATTATTAAACCCTAGACTATTGGATATTTACATTTTCAGTTCTTGTGCTTACTAGTTTATCAAAACAAGGTTTATAAGTTACGGTTTTAGTCCTTAAGTTTTATAAATTGTCATTTTCGTCCAAAAGGTTTTTATAAGTTATATTTTTATTATAAAAACCTTTATTTAACATTCAAAATAGTATATGGGCTCATTAAATGAGCTAAAACATCTAATGGGCTATTTTAGTGGGCTTAGCTATATTTTTAAGTCCTTTAATTAGTTAAATGGGCCTAAGTGTAATCTTAAGTCCATTAAGTTACTAGGATTTATTAAATGGGCTTATTGGGTCCATTAAGTTTTGAATTAACATTTCATGGGCCTAAATAGTCCATTAATATTACTTTACATTTTTATGTAAGTTTTTAACTTAGGATTTTCTTATAAACTTGTCTTTAGTTTATTCATATTTAGTTTTGAATCTAAAATAAAAGAATAAAACTTATACTTTGTTTTATGTGATGTACCAATTTAGATCTAGGTATGTTACAAGGTTTTATACAAGTTATAAGTTCTAACCATGAGCTTAAGACCCACGGCTATGATTACCTTAGTTTATTAAGGTGTGTCAAGTCTTGTTTTAAGATTACATGTACTTGCAAGTGTTTCAATATTAAGATCTAGCTATGTATATAATAAGAAAACAAGTCAAAGTCCATGTACACCATATATAGCTTACGGTTAGTCATTTAATCTTGGTATTTTCAAGATATGGTTTTTAGCTAGTTTCATATTTACCATTTAACCACAAACCTAGGTTCCACATATACATGCATGTATAGTAAAAGATCATCTAAGTACACATATAACATTTTAATGATTTTCAATAGTCCATGTAACATGTAATGATACGTATTCCATTATTTAAACTTAGCACATAAATCACGTATTCATTAATTATATATGTTGTGGCCTTCTAGGTCATGGCTTTCATGGTTCTTGAGTTACACATGTTTATTCCATGAGATCTATGATTATTTATTAACCAAAGTCCCATAAAGTAAGATTTGTAACCCTTGCTACATTAAGTTTATCAAATGTTTTCATATGATTTTTTAATCAAATTTAAACATATAGTAAATAGATTTCTTATTAAAAGATTCTTAACCATGTTTAATGGTACACAAAAATAGGCCGTGACCTTTAAGGTCATGGCTATTATCAAATTTTGATTTTTAACAAGTTATATACATGTGTTTATAGATGGATGATGTGAACAAAGAGGTTAGAGATCTATTCAAGATGATGAAGGAGACTCCAAATATCAACCAAGCCGTGACCTTTTAGGTTCGGCTAGGGATTGGTATAATACGTCCAAAGATAATGATTATGCTACCAATTGATTTGTGATTACTATGAGGCAAAGATCTAGTAGATCTAGTGAACAAACTTGGATTTTTGGTGGCTTATAGCCGAATTGTTTGAGAGAAAAAGGGAAGGGAGAGTGAGATCTAGTTGAGAGGGAATGTGAAGAGTATGTGTGTGTATTTTCAGCTAACAGGGGAGAGAGAATGCAAGTAAGGGTGTGAACACCTTGGTAAGAACAATAGTGCCAAGTGTTGACACTTGTGTTCCCAAGGCATGACACTTGTGTTCCCAAGGCATCTTTTCACCTTCCACCTAAGGGGTGCGTGTCATTTTTAGCCAAAAAGGGAAATGGGCTCATGTTGTGGGCTTGGGTTGGGCTAGCACACAAATGTAGAGCATTTTGGGCTAGTCCAAAGTGTGTATGTAGGTTTATAATGTACACATACCTTTATATATGTAGTACAAACCTAATACAATATTTTCCCATAATTTGTTTAAGTGTTGGGCATACATAGTTGTTATAACTTTCAATACTTGTTATCCTAGTCTTATGTACCAAGTTTAGTTATGCAACATATTACCATAGCAAAGTAGTTGTAGAAGTATAAGTACATAGTGGTCAAGTTTACACGCAACTTATTGAAGTATAACACATGAGTGAATATTCTAGGATTTATGGGTGAATCTTATTACATAAAATCATGGTAAAATCATAGATTTTACAGCACCACCCCGTTATTTTAGCTTTGTCCTCAATGCTACTAAAAACGTAGTTATCTTTTAAGTGAAAAGATGAGGGTATTTGGCTTTGAAGATGTCTTCTCGTTCCCAGGTGTACTCGGGGCCTCTCTTTGAGTCCCATCGTACTTTGATTAACGGGATGCGGCTACGTTTCAACTTCTTGGTTATTCTCTCCATGATTTCCACTGGTGTCTTCCTGGATTGGAGTTGGTCATCGAGATGGACCCCCGCCAAGGGCATAACCAAAGGTTCCTCTGCGTAGCACTTTTTCAGATTTGACACATGGAAGGTGGGGTGTATCCGACTTAACTGTGGCGGTAATTCTAAACGGTAAGCCACTTCCCCGATCTTGGCTATAACTTTGAAAGGACCCACATATCATGGATTCAACTTTCCCCGCTTTCCAAATCGTATAACTCCCTTCCATGGTGATACTTTTAACATGACGTGATCTCCTACTTTGAACTGCACGGGTCTGTGTTTCTGATCCACGTAGCTCTTTTGTCGATCACGAGCAGCTTGCAATCTTTGCTTTATAAGGACAATTCGGTCTGTAGTCTCCTGAATCAATTTAGGCCCAGTGAGTTGGAACTCGCCTACCTCTGCCCAACATACAGGAGAGCGACATTTCCTTCTATAAAGGGATTCAAAAGGGGCTGCCTTGATACTGGCGTGATAGCTATTGTTGTAGGAGAACTCAACCAAAGGTATATGCTATTTCCAAAATCAATCACACATGCCCTTAGCATGTCTTCCCAGTTTGGATAGTTCGTTCACTTTGACCATCCGTTTGTGGATGATAGGCGGTGCTCATATCCAGTTGGGTACCCAGGGCTCGTTGGAGAGCCCTCCAGAAGTTGGAGGTGAATCTGCTATCCCGGTCGCAGATTATTGAGACTGGTACCCATGTTTGGTTACAATTTCCTTAAGTTAGGTCCTTGCGAACTTGGATAGGGAGTCGGATTCCTTAATGGGTATGAAATGAGCAGACTTGGTGAGTCGGTCGACTATCACCCAAATGGCATCATATCCATAACACAAGGTTTTTACCCCAAGTATAAAATCTTTATCGTCCGATCTTTTCGAATTGATTTCCAGTCTAAAGTGCGACTCAATTGTCTTTTGGTGAACAAGAGAATGGTTTGGTTGATTGTCTATTTTAAACTAATAGCAAATAAGTAAGTGTCGTTGAGTAAAGTAAAAGCTTAAAGATAAACTAAAATGACGAGTTAAAGTTAAATGCTTGAAAACTTAAAAACAAGATTAGGAAAATTACTTGAACACTTAATGAAATCTACACTTGGAAACTTTATAAAAAACAAGAACTAAAACCATCGAAATATGCAAAAGGGAGACTGATCGAAATATGCTATCGGAAAGTAAGATCAGAATGTTTGAAACAATCACTGATCGGAATATTGTAAAAATAGGACCAATTGGAATATTGGGAATAAGCCCAATCGGAATAACGAAAAAGGAGGCAATCGGAATATGGGAAATAGCTCTAATCGGAATGTATGGAAGACACCCAATCGGAATGTTACAAAGTACCCCACAATCGGAAAGTCTTGAAATGCATACAATCGGAATGAGCCAAAAATGGTCCAGATCGGAATCCAAACTAATGCAATCGGAATAATAAACAAGGCCACAGTCGGAATATGAAACCCTATTCCGATCCAAGGTGATCGGAATATAGATGCTTAAATCGGAAAACCAGAAACCCTTCTCCGATTTGGAGATCAGAAAGAGGGGTGGTGATCGGAATGCGTGATTGGAAAGGGGTTTCCCCTTTCTGATTAATATGGGATTCGAAAGATAAGCGAAGTAATAAGCTATTTTGATAAGCTAATCACTAAAACTTAAACGAATCTAAAGTAAAAAGACTAAATAAGCGAAAGTAAAAACTTTTCCAAACTTAAAATAAGCAAAATTTTTAAATCAAACTATAAAAAGATAAACTTTTTAAGAAAACTTTTTAAAAAAAGTAAATAAGCTAAACATATAAACAAGCCAATAAGCACAAAGATCTTAAAGCTTATTCGTATGAAAACTTAAGTAAGCATAAAAAGATTAACTTTTTAAGCACGAAATCATTAAGAACAACACGGATTAAATGAAATCCGCACCAAATTAATCTAAAAATCAAAGAATGGTAGAATGAGATGAAAGATTAAAAGCTTAACTAGAACTTGATTAATGAAATCAACAATACACAAATGTTTAATCTTGAAAGATTAAAAGAAAGAAAGATGAAAACTTAGTGAGAGAAAGTTGAGAACTTTCTCTCTCTAAAAACTAGAAAGAAAAGTGAAAAATGAATCTAAAAACTAAAAACTAACCACCCTCCTAATGTGTATTAGGAGGGTATTTATAGGAAAAATGGGAAGGAGTGCATGTATTGCCTCTTCTTTCTTTCTTTCTTCACGTCTTCTCGACTCGATTTATTTCTTTGTCTTTTCTCGATGTCGTCTCGGGATTTGAACTTGTCTTGATAATTTTCTTCTTTAATTTAGACTTGAGTTCTTCGACTTCATTAAACTTCCGTCTTTAGACTTTTTCTTCGATAAATCTTCAGAATAGGCCTTTGACTTCTGTTCTTTTTGCACTCTTGATCTTTTGACTTCGTCTTTTCCTGTTTTCTTCGATAAATTCCCGTGTTTTCTTCCTTTTTAATCTTTTTGTCCTAAAACACAATAAAAACACAAACCACGCATAATTCCGACTTTTACGACATAAAATACACGTTTTGGTCTTGTTATTATTGGAAATAAGTGGTAAGAGGATAAGTGTTTTCACACTTATTAAATCCCCTACACTTGACCATTGCAATGCCCTCATGTAATGCATTAATTTTAAAGCACGATTTACATTTTCCATCATAAATAACCCACCTTGGCCTTTATTAAATACTAAACATAAAAAAAAGATAGAAACAAGTAAAGAAATTAAAGACTTACATTGGGTTTTGGCTGCCATGAACGTTTATCATCCTCAAGTTTCACGTTCCCCATACCAAGCTTAAAAACGAGATCATTGTTATTATAAGTTAGTAAACTAACACGAACTCATGTGGGCCAATTATTCACTTAGACTCCCTTATTCCTAGGTGTATCTCTTATATTTTATTTTTGTCTTGAATGATCACAAGGATGCATTGTTTGACTTATTTCGATAGTTATTTAGGCCAAAAATAAAGTGAACGATTTAATCAATAGTTAGCTAAAGGACAAAATATTTTAAAACTGCTTCTCGGGACCTCATAAAGTTCATATCTTGGCATAACTCGCTTCACGATTTGAGACCTTTCTCGGACCGATATTTGGCAGCGACTTCATACTTCGAATCTTGAGACACGTTCATGAAATAATGGTCTTCTCTTCATAATAGGAATTTCTTCACTTGCAGTTTTGAGAGATTCTTCATATTTGGACCACGACTTCTTCATTTTTCTCCAATCTTTATTTTGGACTTTGATATACAACGATCCGCCTCCTTTTAGGACTTAGATCTATTTATCCTCATACCTTGTTAGGGCCTTTTTGGATAGACTTCTCCATGATCTTTAGGGGAGTATTTGCTTTTCGTCGTGTGTCTCGATCCTTCATATTGATTTTCGATAAATGATTCTTCACATCACTTTTGGATCTTTAGCAACAAAATGTAGCCCTCATGCCTTGTTAGGGCCTTTTCGGACTCGCCAATCTTCGCATCCCGCTTCAATAAGTTATGCCTTGGCTATGGACTCTAATCCGTACCGAGCAACTTTTAAACGATCTTGGGCTAGAAGCTAAGTAACCTTTTAAATCGTACAACCTTATTTATTGCAGATAAATTTATTAACAAGCGAAGGGAGAATAGGCTTATAATTAACTCACATAAATTCACGAAATAATACCAAACTTATAATTGACTCTATCATCTCTCGTCCTCCACAGTTTAAAATCTCAAGGAATGAGACTCGTGGATGCTTAGCCTATTAAATCAAAGTTTTGGGTTTTTGAGTCATCTATAGGATCTTGCAGATTCTTGGACTTTTTCAAGTTTAGAAATCGCATTTTAAAGTTCCCTTGATAAACGACTCTCTAGGGTCAATTATAGGAACTTGCGAAAAGTTCTTGTTCTTAACCCGTGAGAGTTAAGACTTTCGCGTTTTATAGCTCCCTATATAAAAGCCTAGCAAAACTTGACATAAACACGTTAAGGATACTAGCTAGAGTAAACTTAGATAAGTAAACTCGGGTTGAGTCAAAATGTTCACGACTAAGAAAAATTTAAAACCACTTTATTGAAAAATTATTCTAGCAATGGAAAGAAAATAAACATAATAAAGGAAAATACAACTTTACAACTAGGCCAAAATAGATTAAAAATTTTGAAAAATGTCGAAAAATCAAGTTTTCTGGTTAAAATGAGGGCAAATTCATGGAAAAGACCACTTACTTCGATAGAAGTCCCCCTACACTTAAGATAAACATTGTCCTCAATGTTTAAGCATGTGGGAGTGAACTCCCCTACACTTATGACATTGTGCACTTTGTTTAAATCTTGCTAAGGAAAGGACAACTAAAGTGAATTCAAGGTGAACACATAAAATATGAAATATTGAATCACAAGAGTTTAGGATAAAACCGGGAAGAAGGGAACACGGTATCACGGTTCGTCAAAAGTCATCAAGGTGCTATTTGAAGCTTGAATCCCTGCACAAGATAAGAAACAAGACAACAAACACATACGGGGCTCCCCCCTACACTTATTATGAAAGCAGTAAATGATAGATCACGGGTTGCCTCCCGAGAAGCGCTTGTTTGTGTTCACCGGGTCACGAGCCTGACTCGACCCAATTTAGTTCATGGGGAACGTGGTAAGGGATGGAATCATCTCATGGGAGATGTCCTCACCAAAGTATAGCTTCAAACGCTGGCCATTCACCTTGAAATTGGGCCGATTTGGCTGAGAAAGCTCAATGGTCCCATATGGAAAGACTTTGGCGACGGTGAATGGACCAGACCAGCGGCTCTTCAACTTGCCAGAGAAGATCTTCAACCGAGAGTTAAAAAGTAAGACTTGATCACCAACGTGGAACTCTCGGTTCTTAATCCTTGCGTCATGAATGATCTTGGTCTTCTCCTTGTAGATCAGTGAGTTCTCGTAAGCTTCATTCCTCGGTTCGTTGAGCTCGTTGAGTTGAATCTTGCGAAGATCACCGGCTTTGTTGATGTTGAAGTTAGCCCACTTCAAGGCCCAGTACGCCTTATGTTCCAGCTCGATGGGGAGGTGGCATGCTTTCCCGTACACAAGACGATAAGGTGTACAACCAATCGGGGTCTTATAAGCAGTACGGAAAGCCCACAAAGCATCATCTAACTTATCGGCCCACGCGGAACGATGCTCTCCCACAGTACGTTCCAGAATTCGCTTCAATCCACGGTTGGAAATCTCGGCGTGTCCATTGGTTTGGGGATGATAGGCGGTGGAAAGACGATGATTAACACCATACTTAGCCATGACTCTTGCAAATTGATCATTGCAAAAATGAGTCCCGCGGTCACTGATGATAGCACGAGGAACACCGAATCGAGCGAAAAGCTGCTTCAAAAAGTTCACAACCACCCTCGCATCGTTCGTAGGAAGAGCCTTAGCTTCAACCCATTTGGAGACGTAGTCAACGGCTACGAGGATGTACTTGTTCCCTTTGGATGATGGAAATGGCCCCATAAATTCGATGCCCCATACGTCAAAGATTTCACATTCTTGTATGAAATTTTGAGGCATCTCGTCTTTATGTGTGATCTTTCCTTGGCGTTGGCAAGCATCACAATGCTTAACCATTTCGTGAGCGTCACGATAAATGGTGGGCCAATAGAATCCAGAGTCAAACACTTTCTTAGCGGTGTAGTTGGGACCAAAGTGACCGCCAGTGGGTCCTTTATGGCAAGCAGCAAGGATTTGCAAAGCTGCCGGTCCATCAACACATCGACGAATGATCAGATCAGCACATTGTTTGAATAGAAAAGGGTCATCCCAAAAGTAAGTCTTAACATCATTCAAGAACTTCTTCTTTTGTTGGGATGTTAACCCTTGGATGAGAATACCACCCGCTAAGTAGTTTGCAATGTCGGCAAACCACAGGGTGTCATCCAGATTGAGATTAATAGACATTAAGGTCTCAAGGGGAAAAGAGTCATTGATCTCTTTGTTCGGATGATCCCCTTGATATGGATCCTCAAGTCTACTAAGATGATCCTCGGCTAGGTTTTCGGCACCCTTCTTGTCACGAATTTCAATGTTAAATTCTTGAAGGAGTAAAACCCAACGAAGAAGTCGTGGCTTAGAGTCGTGCTTAGTCATCAAGTACTTCAACGCGGAATGGTCCGTGTATACGATGGTGGTGGATAAAACAAGATAGGGGCGAAATTTTTCAAAAGCATAGACAACAGCTAAAAGCTCTTTTTCGGTTGTCGTATAATGCAATTGAGCCCCCGTCATCGTTTTGCTAGATAGTGGATTGGTTAGAAGTGTTTATTCACTCTTTGGCCCAAAATCGCACTAATAGTAAAGTCGCTAGCATCGCACATCAATTCAAAGGGTAGCTCCCAATTAGGGGTAACCAAGACCGGTGCCTTAGTTAGCTTATCCTTAAGAAGATTGAAGGCTTCAATACACTCTTTAGAAAGGATAAAAGGATTATCTTTTTCCAAGAGGTGGGTCATCGGGCGAGCGATTTTAGAGAAATCCTGAATGAATCGACGATAGAAGCCCGCATGACCCAGAAAACTTCTCACACCCTTCACGGTTGAAGGTGGAGGTAATTTGGCTATGACATCGACTTTAGCACGGTCGACTTCAAGACCGGCTTTAGAGATTTTGTGTCCTAGCATAATGCCTTCTTTTACCATAAAATGGCATTTTTCCCAATTCAGAACAAGGCGAGTGTCTTCGCACCGCTTAAGCATACGTTCTAAATTGGCAAGGCTAGAAGAGAAGGAATCCCCAAAGACCGAGAAATCATCCATGAAGACTTCCATGGTTTGCTCAACCATGTCATGGAAGATAGCTAACATGCACCTTTGGAAAGTCCCGGGTGTATTGCATAAGCCAAAAGGCATCCATTTGTAAGCAAATGTGCCATAGGGACAAGTGAATGTTGTCTTCTCTTGATCTTGGGGATCGATGGGTATTTGGAAATAACCCGAGAAACCATCAAGAAGGAAGTAATATTCATTAACCGCTAAACGTTCAAGCATTTGGTCCATAAAAGGAAGAGGGAAATGATCCTTTCTCGTGGCATCATTGAGTTTGCGGTAGTTTATACAAACTCTCCACCTAGTAACGAGACGTGTAGGAATCAACTCGTTGTTAGCATTGGGCACAACGGTGATTCCACCTTTCTTAGGCACACAATGGACTGGACTAACCCATGGTGAATCCGAAATAGGGTAAATCATACCCGCATCAAGAAGTTTGATAACCTCTTTTTTGATGAATTCATGGATTTTAGGATTCACCCTTCGTTGGCTTTGAATTTTGGGCTTAAAGTCGTCCTCCATGAGAATTTTATGTGTGCAAAAGTGAGGGTCAATTCCACGAATATCAGATATTTTCCAAGCGATAGCTATTTTATGTTTCTTCAACACGGCGATAAGTCGGGATTTTTCTTCTTCTTTCAGGTCCTTTGCGATGATGACCGGTAACTTCTGGTTGTCTTCAAGGAAAACGTACTCAAGATGATGAGGTAAGTCCTTAAGCTCAAGAGTAGGAGGATCCTCAATAGATGGTGAAACTAACGATGGATCATCATTAGTCACCTGTTTAGGAGAAGGAGGAGAAAACGGGTCTTCATTGAGAAGTCTCTCAATAGTACGAATATCTTCATCCCAATCGGT
This sequence comes from Glebionis coronaria, assembly GCA_025667525.1. Taxonomy (NCBI): domain Eukaryota; kingdom Viridiplantae; phylum Streptophyta; class Magnoliopsida; order Asterales; family Asteraceae; genus Glebionis; species Glebionis coronaria. The sequence continues at coordinate 236,829 of JANFOE010000149.1, read as the reverse complement.
GGAAGAATCATCATACTTAATATCGAGAGGACCCAAGCTAGCTTCGAAATCATCCAAGTCACTTTCTCCAAAAGGAGTCAATGGCGGAGCAATTGAGGCAACGGTCTCAACATTGGGTAGAGAAGAGAGAGTACTTTTTCAAGCATCATGAAAGTGTTCTTCACAAGCCTCATCGAGAACATCAATAGCATTAACACTCTCATATGAATAAGGTTGCTTAGAAATCTTACCCATGTTCAAGACAATTTTATCGTCACCAACTCTCATGATTATTTCGCCCGCGGCTACATCAATGAGAGTGCGACCGGTCCTCAAGAAGGGACGTCCAACGATTAATGGAACACGAGTATCCATCTCGTAGTCAACGACAACAAAATCCACCGGGAAGGTGAATTTGTCAAGGACAACGAAAACGTCTTCGGCTATCCCCACTGGATAAGCAACAGTACGGTTAGCTAATTCCAAAGTCATTTTGATGGGGACTAGCTCGGGGAGAGATAATTGCTTCCATACACTTAAAGGAATTAAGTTTATACTGGCACCTAGATCGGCTAGGGCCATGCAATTCTCTACTCCCGGGAAGTTGCAAGGAATCAAGAAGCGACCCGGATCACCAAGTTTGGTGGGCAATTTCCTAAAGAGAACGGCAGTGCAATTCTCATTAAGTTTCAACTGAGCAATGTCAAGAAGCTTCTCCTTGTCACTAAGAATATCTTTAAACATCTTCGCGTATTTAATCATGTGAGCGAGAGCCTCGGCAAAGGAGATGTTAAAATTCAATTGTTTAAACATTTTTAGAAAGTTTGAAACTTGAATATCATCCTTGCTCTTTTGCTTCTCTTTCCCCAACCTTGAAGGATAAGGTATATTGGATGAAGAAGAAGGCTTTAGGGGAGTAGGATCACTCACAACCACGGGTGGTGGGGAAATGGGGGTAGAAGGCAAAGGAGGTGGGGAAAGTTGCTCTTTTCCTTATTCACAATCACGGGTGGAGGTGTAGGAAGCTCGGGTTCTGTATAACCTTTTCCACTACGAGTGGTGATTGCTTTCATCTCCCCTCTTGGGTTCGCAACGGTGTTACTCAGAAGAGTACCCGAAGAAGAGGGTTGATTACCTTGGAAGAGCGAACCGATCATATCACGTATGTTAAGTGCTTGAGTGCTGAAAGAATCTCTCATGTCTGCCCGAATATCATTGCTTTGTTTTTCCATGTCATTCCTTAGCTCGGCTCGAATATCGTTCCCTTGTTTCGCCATTTCTCCTTTCAAGTTGACGAATTGACTCTGAAGATTCGTCACCATCTCTCGATTAGTCTTCATGAACGTCTCGACGTCTTGATTCAATGCCATCAGTTGATTGAGAGGTGGAGCTTGGTAAGCTTGAGAATTTCCTGGAGTTGGGTATGGGTTTCTTTGGGATTGATATTGATTGGTAACACGAGGTTGGGATTGGTTGTTTCGGTTATAGCTTTGTTGTTGGTTTTGGTTTGGAGGAGGGAAACCGGGTGGAGCAAGATAGTTGTTTGAACGATAACTTAGCAAGCTACGGTCTCCTTGAGGACGAGCTTTATAGCCTCCCGTGGGATAAGTACCGTATGCTGCGTTAACGTTTTCAGAAAAATTGCCTTGGGTAGAAGGACAATCATTGTAAGAATGAGGACCACCACATGTGTCACAAGAAATAGCAACGGCTTTAGCTTGTTGAAAGTGGTTTGTGGCCATGGTCATGAAATCCTTGTGCATATCCGCGATTTGTCAGGTAAGTTCGGTTATCTCAGGATTGGAGGTAGTAGAAGAAACATTGACTCTCGAGTTAGATCTTGAGGATGCGGATGAATCCCAATTCTTGTGGTGAGTAGTCATGTTTTCAATCAACTCTCTACACTCCTCCGGTCTCCTTTTCATAAAAGTACCACCGACGGCGGCGTTGATCGTGTCACGATCACGAAAAGTGAGACCATTGTAGAAAGTATCAATGAGAGTGACGGGGAGCATGTTGTGATTTGGACAGCGGTCGATCAAATCAATGTATCGTTCCCAAGCGTCGAAGAGCGATTCATCATTGTCTTGCATGAATCCACTAATTTGGTTACGAAGGCTTATGACCATGGATGGTGGGAAGTAGCGCGACAAAAAGCGTTGAGTCATGTCATTCCAAGTATGAATAGAATTCTTTGGGAGACTGTCAAACCATTTTTCGGCATGGTGAGAAAGCGAGTGGGGAAATAGTTGAAGGCGAAGCTCATCCATATAAACACCAGGTGACTTCATGCTTTGGGTGATGGTAATGAATTTGTTGAGGTGTTTGTTGGCATCATCATCCGGAATTCCGTGAAATGGGTTAGTTTGCACTTGTTGGAACATGTGATGCTTCAACGAAAACTCCTGAGCCATGATGTGCATCGGCGCAATCGGGCCTCCGCGTCCGTTCATGGTGGGTTGACACAATTCCTCCATTGTTCGTAAATCAGGTAGGGGGACATTGTTGTTATTGTTATTTTTTTATTCAAATTGGGTAGAGGTGGGTTATTATTGTTGTTATGAACACCAGCCATATCTAAATCTTCACGAGTCTCGGGCTCAGAATAGTTCGAAGATCTAGTACGCATACACCTGCAGAAGAAAAATACACACAGAGAGAATATCTATATAATCTTTTTGGTGCAAACCTTTTGAAAAGAATTTGCTTTTTATGATTTTTCAATGTTTTTGTATTTTTGAAATTTTTTATATTTTTTTAGTGTTTTTGAAAATTTTTGAAGCAAGGAAAATAACGTTCAAAGAACGGATCCCAAAATTTCAATGCGTCTCTCATTAGAAACCGTTAATCGTCACGAAAAGAGCCGGCAGCGGCGCCATTTAATACAAGGCTTTTACACCACGTATCAAAATTCGTAGTTCCAAATCTTTTCGAATTGATTTCCAGTCTAAAGTGAGACTCATTTGTCTTTTGGTGAACAAGAGAATGGTTTGGTTGATTATCTATTTTAAACTAATAGCAAATAAGTAAGTGTCGTTGAGTAAAGTAAAAGCTTAAAGATAAACTAAAATGACGAGTTAAAGTTAAATGCTTGAAAACTTAAAAACAAGATTAGGAAAATTACTTGAACACTTAATGAAACCTACACTTGGAAACTTTATAAAAAACAAGAACTAAAACCATCGGAATATGCAAATGGGAGACTGATCGGAATATGCTATCGGAAAGTAAGATCGGAATGTTTGAAACAATCACTGATCGGAATATTGTAAAAATAGGACCAATCGGAATATTGGGAATAAGCCTAATCGGAATAACGAAAAAGGAGGCAATCGGAATATGGAAAATAGCTCCAATCAGAATGTATGGAAGAAACCCAATCGGAATGTTACAAAGTACCCCACAATCGGAAAGTCTTGAAATGCATACAATCGGAATGAGCCAAAAATGGTCCAGATCGGAATCCAAACTAATGCAATCGGAATAATCAACAAGGCCACAGTCGGAATATGAAACCCTATTCCGATCCAAGGTGATCGGAAATAGATGCTTAAATCGGAAAACCAGAAACTCTTTTCCGATTTGGAGATCGGAAAGAGGGTGGTGATCGGAATGCGTGATTGGAAAGGGGTTTCCCCTTTCCGATTAATATGGGATTCGAAAGATAAGCGAAGTAATAAGCTATTTTGATAAGCTAATCACTAAAACTTAAACGAATCTAAAGTAAAAAGACTAAATAAGCGCAAGTAACAACTTTTCCAAACTTAAAATAAGCAAAATTTTTAAATCAAACTATAAAAAGATAAACTTTTTAAGAAAACTTTTTTAAAAAAGTAAATAAGCTAAAAATATAAACAAGCCAATAAGCACAAAGATCTTAAAGCTTATTCGTATGAAAACTTAAGTAAGCATAAAAAGATTAACCTTTTAAGCACGAAATCATTAAGAACAACACGGATCAAATGAAATTCGCACCAAAATTAATCTAAAAATCAAAGAAAGGTAGAATGAGATGAAAGATTAAAAGCTTAACTAGAACTTGATTAATGAAATCAACAATACACAAATGTTTAATCTTGAAAGACTAAAAGAAAGAAAGATGAAAACTTAGTGAGAGAAAGTTGAGAACTTTCTCTCTCTAAAAACTAGAAAGAAAAGTGAAAAATGAATCTAAAAACTAAAAACTAACCACCCTCCTAATGTGTATTAGGAGGGTATTTATAGGAAAAATGGGAAGGAGTGCATGTGTTGCCTCTTCTTTCTTTCTTTCTTCACGTCTTCTCGACTCGATTTAATTCTTTGTCTTTTCTCGATGTCGTCTCGGGATTTGAACTTGTCTTGATAATTTTCTTCTTTAATTTAGACTTGAGTTCTTCGACTTCATTAAACTTCCGTCTTTAGACTTTTTCTTCGATAAATCTTCAGAATAGGCCTTGGACTTCCGTTCTTTTTGCACTCTTGATCTTTTGACTTCGTCTTTTCGCGTTTTCTTCGATAAAAGCCCGTGTTTTCTTCCTTTTTAATCTTTTGGTCCTAAAACACAATAAAAACACAAACCACGCATAATTCCGACTTTTACGACATAAAATACACGTTTTGGTCTTGTTATTATTGGAAATAAGTGGTAAAATGATAAGTGTTTTCACACTTATTAATCCACGAGATGATTTTGGGAGTTTGGTCACAAAATCCATGGTGATGTTTTCCCACTTCAATTCATGTATCTCAGGCTGTACCAGTAGATCAGATGGCCTTTGGTGTTCTGTTTTGACACGTGCGCATGTCAGACATTTCTAGACATAAGTGGCGATGTCAGCCTTCATGTTTGGCCACCAATACAATTTCCTCATATCTTGATACATCTTTTCTGATCCCGGATGTATTGAGTATTTGGATTTATGTGACTCGTCCATGATTATGTCCCTCAAATTCCCATAACGGGGTAACCAACTCCTCCCGTGTAAGCACAATGTTCCGTCCGCCCTTGGTTCCAGTTTCTCTTTAGAGAGGTCGGTTCGGAGCATTCCTCCTATACCTTCTTTCCAAAGGTTTTCAAGTTTCTATGCTTGGGTTTGTGCTTCAAGGATTTTCTTGGGCAGATCTAGGTTGATGGTCATGGTTAAGGCTCGAACCCTCATGTGTGGGTCTTTATCTTTACGGCTTAGTGCATCAGCAACTACGTTTGCTTTACCTGGATGGTATTTGATTTCACAATCGTAATCGCTTAACAGTTCGATCCAACGACGCTGCCTCATATTAAGCTCTTTTTGATCTAATATGTGTTGCAGGCTCTTGTGGTCGGTGTACACTGTACATTTTGTCCCGTAAATGTAATGCCTCCAAATTTTTGAGGCAAAGACCACTGCTCCAATTTCTAAGTCATGGGTAGTGTGGTTTTTGTAACACCCCCAAATTTACACAATTTAATACATCGGAAGATTTGTTGGTGTTACGGGATAGCACATTACTCACATCATAGACAACGCTTAAAAATCGCGTCGTTTAATAATAAAGCATTTCCATTCATAAATATCAAGTTTACATAGGTCCCAAGTCATATTATTTCATACAAATTTTACAAAGCATTTGAATGGAAATTGTTATTTAAGTGCGGGCCATGAATTCTTGTCGTCTTCCCGAGAATTACCTTCAAGTACCTGAGATAAAACATGTTAAAAGAAAAGGTCAGCGATAACGCCGAGTGAATTCATAGAGTTCAATAAAACCATTAATATATCATCGGTATATAATTATTACCGAAAATTATTTTTGTAAAAATCATTGTAATAGGCCATAAAATAGCCAAAGTCATTTTATACAAATCCTTATCAAAAATCATAATATAGGCTTTTGCCTTCAAAATCATTATACGAACCAAAGTCGTAAAAACATCATACAATACGTTTTATAACGTTGTATAAAGTTATATAAAAACCGTTATATGAATATGGTTATGTAAAACCAAAACACGAACATAAAGTCAATAATAAGACCCCGTATTGCTAGTCAGGCAATTCATTGTAATTCAGTGCGTATAGCAGTATTTCGTTATTTGGATTATTATAAGCCGCATGACATTGTTACCTTACTACAACAAACAACGGGTAGCTAACCCGAAACTCATTTGCCCATCTAAATTAGCGTGTCGTCACAATAATCACGCTTGTGTAAATCTTCTCATACATAAATTCACTTACCAATCAATGTGGCACGACGGGGATCAACCGTCAAGGCGCGAATTGGGGTGATCGTCCCCAAATAGTACTATTATATGCATAAGCGTCTACCAAATCCCGGTAGTTCACAATTCATGCTAATGGGACTTTTAGTGATATAACTAACTTTAATAATCCATTTCATTTCATATATCGGGTCATATAATCATACATCGAGTCATACAATCATTCGGGTCCAAATCAATAAACAAACAATCGGGACAAATGGTGTCCTATTTTAGTAAAACTTACATGTTATCTCCCTCGCGGGTTTATAAAATATTTCATAAAAACATTTAAAAGAGTGCGAGGATATGAACTCACGTTGACGTGGGAAAGCGGGTTATCGGAAATTCGGATGTACAGTACGTGCTTCAATCACGGAAACCTAGACAAATAATACTTGTCTTAGACTCTTGTCCAATGACTTTATAAAATAACAATTATGTATAAATATGATGATTTTATATATATGATGATGATCAAGTGGGTTTATACATTTTTACTCATTCATTATAGTGTTTATGTGTTGGTAACATTTTTATACTAGTTTTACTAGTTTTACTTATTTACATGTTTTAGGCCCAATAACACTATTACAAGCCCAATACTTTATATTAGTCCATTTTACACTTTTATTATCAGTATTATACTTTTCAGGTTGGGCCCAAGTGGGTTAAGCCCAATAAGTAAGTTTATAAGTGTTTTACCAAATTAGTCGGGTTTATTGTCCATTAAGGCTACTTTGGCCCGTTAATGTCTATATGTTGTAAAGTTCGGGTTTTATCGGTTTTTACTTGTTATATATGTTTATACATCAGTATGTGAGTTTATAAAAGTTTACATTAGACGGTTCCAACCGTCTAAGTTTTATTTAACAAAAACGTTAATCTTTCGGTTTTAGCCGAAAAGACGTAAAAATCATGTTTATAGTTTTTATAACTTATAAATCTTATTCAACTATCATTTTTATAAAGTGTCCATTTATTTAACCTTATACATATTTATATTAATGAAATTTATAAGTTAGTGGGTTTTAATTCACATTTTATACTATATTAGTTTGAGTGCTTATATAATACAATTAAACATTAATTCTTTAAAATCTGATTTTTAGTTTCATCTTCACCATTTTTATCATATCTTGAGTTCTATAAGGAGATAGAAACTCATTTTTGGATGGCATAAACTTCATATTATTTGCTACAAATAAGTTAGCTATAGCTACTGCTCATTCCATGTCTAACTATCCTTAACAGTCCCTACAAAATAGACTATTCAGATTGGTACACTCATCTTGTTTTGATCATATCTCACTCATTTTGATGATTCCATTGCATGGCCAACTCTCACATGTGTATGACATCTAACACTTACTGTAAATGGATTTCACCATGCAATTTTATCAGTTTATAACTTGGTTACTTATTGTTTTTATACAGCCATCTTATTAAGCAAGATTTAACCATTTTTACATGTGGTTTTTCCATCTTTTTACCCATGTTTATCAAATCTATCAACACCAAATCCCCACATAATATTTTTAATCATCATTCATCATCATATACATATACATAAATAAAGAAAATACAAGATTACATGATCAAAATAACAAGAGGATAGGAAGAACAATCTTTATACCACCATTAGTGATGAAAAGATGAGTCTTTGATGAACAAGGCTTGGATTTTGATGGCAAAACTTGTGATAAACCAATATAATCTTCAAGTATACCAGCCTTTATAAACTTCTCATGGAAAATCAGCCCTATGACACCAACAAATCTTCTCCTTGGATGTTAGAATCACCTCCAATCTTCAAAGCTTCAAAGTAGCATCATCATGTGTATGAGTAACACATGATTTTATGGCTAACATAGATCAAATGAGGGTTGTTTTTGATGATGGTTGGACGAATTTTAGAGAGAGAGGAGAGGAGTGTATGAGTTTTGCATGTGAAATGGAAGTAAGTGGTAAAGTTTAGTGGTTTTTGCTAGTTTGGTGGGATAAGTTAGCTTTCATGTGAAGCTAAGCTTACATGTGTAAGCTTATAGCTACAAGGGTGCCACATCATGGATGTAGTGTCCTATTTTGGCCACCCCATGTGTTAGTGGGGTGGGATAAACTTGTTTTGTCCCATCCCGCTAATTTACGGGTATTCCTCGATTCTAATTTCCTAGAATGCGTGCCCTTGGGTCATTTTACGAAAAATGTTTTTATAAATTATGAATAAACGGCACAAAACGAATCTAATAAAAATTGTCTCATCAAAACAGAGTTCGAAAACGTAAATACGTAATCCTAAGGTTTCCGGTTTAGTCGTAAAGGACGTTAAATTAAAATCGTAAGTCCTAATCTCTTCTCGTAAATTTTTGAGTTTATGAACCAACACAAATTTAAAATCTCAAAATAATATTCATGGACAAATTTATTTCCTGAAATGTCGGACTGTCACCAAAGATGGTGTCTGTAAACGTAAGCACGTAACGTTGAATCCTCCGGTTTAGACGTATTCGATGCTACTTCAAGACGTAAATCCAAATTTGTTCCCAAAAATAAGTGAGTTCATATTATAACATTAAAATAATGTTTTCAATTAAATATTGAGAATAAAATATAAACCATAAATTGACGGATTGTCACAGCATTTACCCCTAAACAGGATCTTTGTCCTCAAAGATCATCTTATCTTACTACTCGCTTCTTATAGAGTTAAAGCCATGTGGGTATTTCCTCCACATTCGGTCTTTTCTCACAAGTGTAATTCATTACAATATGCGAGTTTCATCAAACATAACCACGGGAATAAGATCAGGCTTAATATTGACTTACTTTCTCTATCCATGATGTTCACGGGTTTTTGATGAATGCAACTTTTCGCCGATCTAAACTTTATCAAGAAGTGATCAGATTCTCACTTGATAGACAATTTATCAAGTTCGATATACGAAACATAATTCACGCAGCTCTTGAAGTCCTAGGGTAGATCCAGCTTATATGCCTTTCAACCCAACTTTTACATCATCTCAATGGTCCCATACAACGGGGACTTATATCCCATGATCTTTCAGATCATCAATTCATTTTTCCATAGTTAAAATTTTTGGCATAACTTCGCTACCCATCTGGCACTTCAAGATCTACATTTCATATTCACATAACCTCCTGCCCATTACCGGCAGTCAATAATCAGATCCTAATTTCAACAATCATTTCAGGTCTCGCGGGTCGGGTATTTTGTAAGGTTAGGTTTGTCATCATAGAAAACCTTAAACCTAAAAGACATGGCCAACTCACAATGGGTGTATGTCGGGTGTCTTTATCCCAACTCCTGCTTACAGATGCTCTAATATATATCCTTACAAGATTCAATCTCGATCCTAACACGATAATTATCAATGATAATCTTTCCAAAGGAAAGCGATTATACAATTTATTACCAAAGGTCAATCATTCAAACATAGAACAGCACTTATAGTATTTTGTATCGTTACTTTACCTCGTCCCTTCGATTGGGGTGGTACACAGTACTCTAATCAAGATTTGTTATCAATGACTTCTGAGCAAATCTCTAGAAATTCGATGCGAAGCGACGATCTTGATAGAGATGATCGATACAGGCACACCATGTTTACACAACTCCTTTAAATACAAAAGGGTCAATTTCTTCATCAAGAATCTATCATTAACAGGAATGATATTAGCATATTTGGTCAGTCTGTCGACGATTACCCAAATCGAATCAAATTCAGATGATGACCTTTGCAATAGTTAGACGTTTACTAATGTATGAGGCGATGTCTGCCTTCATAATTTTCCATTAGTACAACTTCTTCAGATAAAAATACATTAAATCATAAATGTCATGAATAAAATACTTATACTTACAAGATTCCAACATAACTATATCTCACAATCCTCCATATTTAGACAATCACAAGTGGCTTTTAATCATTTAGCGCCATCGGCTTCTCAGTTCTAATGGTTCACATTAGCCGCGAACCCCCTTTTATTATTTATATTATCCTTCTTACAGGCATCAATTATTTCTAAATTGTTCGGGCAAATTACTTTGCACCGTCATTATTAAGGAACACAATCCTAATTGATTCTTTATCCTTTCTATATTATGTGTCAGTATCTACATTGACTTTCTCCTGATGAAATATATATAACATAACCGTATTAATTCAAAATTTCTTTCTTCATATCTTCTATGTTTTAGTTTTGTCTCAACTATTATTTTTATCAGTTTTACTCAATCCGACGTCTAAAGCGTCGATAATTATTACGATTAATTAAATAATTATTATTAAATTTTTATGAAACGTAAACGTAAAAATTTTAAATTTCTTAGTTCGACCAATTATATAAAATGTTCAAAATAAATTTGAGTTTAATTAACAAGATTTTTGTTGATTTATCGAATAATTAATATGATTCGTAAATGTTCGAAAAACCTTCGTTTATTCTTTGGTAAAAAATTTCTTAGTTGAAAAGCAAAAATTGTCGTTTCTAATTTTAAGTCATGGTTTAACGGTTCCTCAATCCCTCTTAGGTTGTCTTGAGGTATACACAAACATTTACCCCTAAACAGGAGTTTAGTTAAATGTTTTGGGCATAAGGAAATAATCCCTTAAAAATTTCTTTGATAAATTATTTGTCAAAACATATTTTCACTTTCTTTTTGGTAAAATCCAAAGTCTTAAATGACTTCTAATTTTCCATCGCAATAACCATCACCATCGGAAAGTGTTTGGTTCCACATTGCGATACTGAGGATTTCAATACTTATTCCGATCTGAACATTCTGATCGTTCTTTGCGATCAGGGATTCTGACGGATATAAGGAAGTTGTTAAGTCGTTACTCTGCCTAAATTTTGTCAGCTATATTCCGATATGAATCTTTCCGATCGGTCTTTGCGATCTGAACATTTCGACAGCTCTGCATTGCGATCTAGGCATTCCGATACCCTCATCATTTCGACAAGGTTACATTGCGATCTGAATCATTCCGACAAGGTTACATTGCGATCAGAGCATTACGATCTGGACATTCCGATCAGACATTCCGATCTGGCATTCTGATCTGACATTCCGACAATCCAAAAATTATTCCTTAAAAATTTCGAACCGTGTGTAATTTTGACTTGGAATTTTTGGTTTATCGAGAACATATTTTAGGGGATTTTAACATTGTTTCTCGATTTTAACTCACAACTACACAAAAATACTTAACCTTATTTCATTGTTCGATCAACTTTGTAAATATTAACTTATTGAAATGGAGTACACATCTCTTACGGATAAGTCCATCCTCTCGGGTACGAATAATCGTCCACCAATGATGGTGAAGACTATGTATGAGGAATGGGCTTCCCGAATGGAACTTTATGTGTTGAACAAGGAAAATGGACATCTAATTTGGGCATCAGTGCTCAATGGACCATTAGATTATGGTACAGTAACGGAAGGTACGACTACTCGTCCTCGCACAACGGGTGAGTTGACTGGAGATATGAAGATTCAAGATAAATGTGATAAGTATGCAACAAACATCATTCTCCAAGCCCTTCCTCCAGATGTCTACAAACTCGTCAGCGAACATAAAGTTGCCAAAGAGTTATGGGATAGAATTCGTGTTCTCATGCAAGGCACCTCGTTAACTAAACAAGAATGAGAGTGTAAGCTTTATGATACTTTTGATAAGTTTGCCTATGTGCCAGGGGAGACTCTCAATGATTACTATCTGAGATTTACCCTATTGTTGAATGAGCTTAATATCTATGGCATGGCAATCCCTACCTTTCAATTGAACACCAAGTATTTGAACACTCTTCCTCTAGAATGGAAAAAATACGTGACGGATGTTAAATTGGCTAAGGACTTGCATAACACCAATGTGGATCAACTTCAAGCTTTTCTTCAACAACACGAATGCCATGTGATCGAGGCTCGGTTGTCTACACCTCAAGTTAATGATCCACTTGCAATGTATGCTTCTCAACAAAACATGGCTTATTCTTATCAACAACCATCATACTTGCAGCAACCACCACCACACATCTATTAGCAACCACAGCAACCATCTTATCAACCACCAATGATGCCACAGCAAGAATATCAACAAAGTGTTCATCAACAATCTTTTCAACAGCAACCACCATATCAAACATCACCATCACAAGCCAACACTTCTCCATTGGGCTATACTCTTCAACAAGGATATTTTCCAATAGAAGCGCAACCAGCACAAGCTTTCTACTCTAATGAACTTCCACCAATCCAAGCACCAGTCTTTACTCCAAATGATACGCCAGTTGATGTTCTAAACCATCTCACCGCCTACTTGTCAAAACTTGTTGCAACTAGAGGATTTACACCAACAAACAATCAGCTCCACACCTCTTCAAATCCTCGACAACAAGCCACTGTTCAAGATGGTCAAGTGACGGTGCAACCTATTCAGGGAAGGCAAAATTCATATGGACCTCCTACAAGGACTGGGAACAACAATCAAGCTGTGAATTCTCAAGCTAGTGGAAATGGGAGTCCTATTGGTCCTAAAAAGGTTGTGACTTGCTACAATTGCCGAGGACAAGGTCATATGGCTAGGGAATGCACTCAGCCAAAAAGGAGAAGGGATGATGCATGGTTTCGTGAGAAGATGTATTTGGTTGATGCTCAGTCTAAGGGGAAGATTTTGGATTCAGAGGAGTTAGCATTTCTTGCAGACCCAGGGGCAGTGATAGGTGTGTAAACACCCATCCTTTTACCACTTAATTCTGGCTAAAACAAGACCAAAACGCGTATTTAATATCATTTGTTTGGAATTATGCGTGATTTTTGTGTTTATTGTTTTTTCAGAGCCAACCAGATGAATATTGGAGAAAACATGGGATTGCACGGGATTTATCGAAGAAAAAGACTCAAGATGAAGTCTACTGTCCAAGAGATGCAAAAGATTTGAAGTCACTGGGCCTATTCGAATATTTATCGAAGAAAAGGACCAAAGATGGAAGATTTACATAAGTCGAAGAAACTCAAGTCTATTAAACGAAGAAATTAAAAGACCAGTTGAATTTAATCGACGACAAATCCCGAATCAGAATCGAAAACGCCAACTTTTCTGAAAAGACGAGAAGACAAGAAGAACGGGAGAAAGCCCACTCACCAACCAAAGGGAACACCTATATAAAGGGTTCCCCTCACACTTTTCATCCAGTTTTTCATTCCTTCTTTTTCTCTTTTCTTGTTCGTAGTCATCACCAACACCACTAGGGTGTTTGGTGATTTTGATTATTGTTCTTCCAAATCTTGTGGTTGAATCTTGTCTTTTATTTTGTTCAACATTAATCATCAATACAAGTTCTTATTTAATCTTTCCATTTCATCTTGTTCATCTCCATCTATTTGGTTAAAAGCTTAAGTTCTTATTTGATTGATTTAATCTTTAAAAGTTGTTGGGTTTTATGTTTTTATTGATGGGATTTGTAGTTATTGGTTAGTATATCATTTGTGTTTAGCTTTATTTAAGTTTTGATGAAAAACTTGGTGATTTTTGGCTTAAAATCGATTTCCTTGTTCTTCGGTGTAAGTTACTGTTCTTGAGTTCCCCAGGTTCCGAATGAACCAAAAATCTTCCGAATGAACAAAAGTTCTGGATGAATGTTATTTCAAGAAGTTCCGAATGAACTTAAACTTCCGGATGAACAAAAGTTCCGCATGAGTTTAAAAAGTTCCGAATGAATTTGTTTTTCAAAAAGTTCCGAATGAACTTAAACTTCCGAAGAAAGTTCCGAGTAAAGGTTCCGAGTAAACTTCCGAACGAAGTTCCGGATCAAGGGTTCTGAACCAAGTTCCGAGTGAACTTCCGAATCAAGGTCAAACTTCCGAATCAAATTTCTTTTGAGCATTTTTAAGGATTACTTTCTGTTTCTTTCTTTATTTCATATTTATATTTTAACTGTAATTTTAATTTTAATTTTAATTTTAATTTTAATTTTAATTCAAGTTTTATTAATTGTTATTAATTTAATTGCTTTTAAATTTAAGTTTACATTTTAGAGCATTTAAACTTTTTAGTAGATTAGAAAATTAAACCCCCTTTTTAGTACCAAAAACAATCATTCCACTTAGAACCAAGATCAATTCGAGAGGATATCGAGAGAATATAGAGAACCCCATACAAAAATGCAAATATCAAATGGCGCCGCTACCGGCTCTTCTCGTTAAGATCAAAAGTTTTTTGTGAGAACTTGGATTTTGGGATCCGTTCCCCGTGAACGTTAATTTTTCATAAAAACATTCAAAAAAACAAAAAAATATAAAATTTTCAAAAAAAAATCCTGAAAATTAAAAAACATAAAAACCAAAAATATTTTTGCTTTGTTATTTCCTTGTTAGTTCTTTTGAAGGTGTATGTGCACTTGATCCACGTCTTATCAAGAGCCCGAGCCTCTCTATCACTTAGACATGGCCGGTGTACAAAACAACAACAACATACCACCTCCAAACAACAATAATAACAACAACAACCCACCTTTCAACAACATGAATAATAACAACAACAATGAGCCTCTACCGGATAATCGCCCGATGATTGAACTGCTGCAAGCTCATGTAGATGGCAACACTGATCCAATTGTTATACCAGCGATTGCAGCCAACAATTTTGAGCTCAAATCCGGCTTTATCCAGATGGTCTCTGCTTAACCATTCTTGGGGCGTACCATTGATGATCCACATGACCACATCAAGAGATTCTTGCAACTCACCAATACGGTCAAATTCAATGGTGTTCCACAAGAGGTAATCCGTCTACAACTTTTTCCCTTTTCTTTAGAGGGACAAGCCCGGCATTGGCTTGCTAAGGAACCGCCACAGAGTATTATTTCGTGGACGGATTTGGAGACCAAGTTTATCAATTACTTTTTCCCACCCTCTCGTACTATCGCTTTGCGGAATGAAATCATAAATTTTGAACAAAAGTACGATGAGTCGTTCAGTGAATCTTAGGATCGTTTTAAAGATCTTTTAAGAAAATGCCCACAACATGGTTTTACCAAAGTGCATCAAATTAATACTTTTTACAATGGTTTAAGCATGAGTGACCAAGATTCACTAAACAGAGCCTCGGGGGGGGGGGGGGGGTAATCTTTTGGCTAAGACTTCCAATGCTGCTTGGGATATCATTGAGAATAAGTCTTGTGTGCAAACCAAGAGTGTTCGGACCAATGTCGCTAGTGCTAGCACTAGTGCTAGCCTATTCGAAGATTTATCGAAGAAAAGGACCAAAGATGGAAGATTTACACAAGTCGAAGAAACTCAAGTCTATTAAACGAAGAAATTAAAAGACGAGTTGATTTTAATCGACGACAAATCCCGAATCAGAATCGAAAACGTCAACTTTTCTGAAAAGACGAGAAGACAAGAAGAACGGGAGAAAGCCCACTCACCAGCCAAAGGGAACACCTATATAAAAGGTTCCCCTCACACTTTTCATCCAGTTTTTCATTCCTTCTTTTTCTCTTTTCTTGTTCGTAGTCATCACCAACACCACTAGGGTGTTTGGTGATTTTGATTATTGTTCTTCCAAATCTTGTGGTTGAATCTTGTCTTTTATTTTGTTCAACATTAATCATCAATACAAGTTCTTATTTAATCTTTCCATTTCATCTTGTTAATCTCCATCTATTTGGTTAAAAGCTTAAGTTCTTATTTGATTGATTTAATCTTTAAAAGTTGTTGGGTTTTATGTTTTTATTGATGGGATTTGTAGTTATTGGTTAGTACATCATTTGTGTTTAGCTTTATTTAAGTTTTGGTGAAAAACTTGGTGATTTTTGGCTTAAAATCGATTTCCTTGTTCTTCGGTATAAGTTACTGTTCTTGAGTTCCCCAGGTTCCGAATGAACCAAAAATCTTCCGAATGAACAAAAGTTCCGGATGAATGTTATTTCAAAAAGTTCCGAATGAACTTAAACTTCTGGATGAACAAAAGTTCCGCATGAGTTTAAAAAGTTCCGAATGAATTTGTTTTTCAAAAAGTTCCGAATGAACTTAAACTTCCAAAGAAAGTTCCGAGTGAAGGTTCCGAGTAAACTTCCGAACGAAGTTCCAGATCAAGGGTTCTGAACCAAGTTCCGAGTGAACTTCCGAATCAAGGTCAAACTTCCGAATCAAATTTCTTTTGAGCATTTTTAAGGATTACTTTTTGTTTGTTTCTTTATTTCATATTTATATTTTAACTGTAATTTTAATTTTAATTTTAATTTTAATTTTAATTTTAATTTTAATTTTAATTCAAGTTTTATTAATTGTTATTAATTTAATTGCTTTTAAATTTAAGTTTACATTTTAGAGCATTTAAACTTTTTAGTAGATTAGAAAATTAAACCCCCTTTTTAGTACCAAGAACAATCATTCCACTTAGAACCAAGATCAATTCGAGAGGATATCGAGAGAATATAGAGAACCCCATACAAAAATGCAAATATCAGGCAGCAGATACCGAAGGAATTGCAGTTGTTTCCACTTCTAATGCAGCTTATCAAGCGGACGATCTTGATGCATACGATTCAGATTGTGATGACATTCACTCTGCCCAAGCTGCTCTCGTTGCTAATCTCTCTCACTACGGTTCTGATGTCATCAGTGAGGTACCAACCACATCTAATAATATTGATGATAACCAACATCAAGTTGGGCATGAAAATGACAACCTCGAACAGCATTCGAGAACTAGTAACTCAAATAAAGTGGTACCCAATCCAACACATTTGAGTGAACCTCAACCAAATGCTACGACGGGTATGGAATCTTATGCTCAACATGATTTGGTCATGGTGCCTAAACATATTATTGATCAAATGCATATGGCACTCAGACAATCCATAGATAAGAATTCCACCCTAACTGCTGAGCTTGCGTTGCATAAAGAAAAGGTCAAAGCTTTTGAAATGGTCCCTCAAGCAGAGAAAATAACATGTTCTGAATTTGACCAATTTCGTTTTGAAAAGATTGAACACTTCAAAGAAATAGAATTATTAAAAGCTAATCTTTCCAATGAATTAAAAGAAAAAGAGTCGGTTGTCAATGATTTTCAGAAACTTAAAATGGATTTCGAAACTCTCGAGTCTAAAAAGGTTGAATCGGATATTAATGCTACCAAACTTCTTATAATTTAAAGAACAACAACTTTTAAAACAATACGCTTCCACAGAAAAGGTTCATCTTTTAACTAAATATTTTAAAGAACTCGAACTTAAGCGTCTTCAAGATTTACCACCTAATCCCGGTTATGTAAAACAAGCTCAGGAATATATTCCCGGTCTTTATGATATGACCGTAATTGGAAAATCGAAAGAAGCACCTTTTGTTCGTAGTACTGAGGAGACACAATCACTTGGGGATGAAACTCATTCTAAAATGATTTCAAAATTCCATACAATTGATTATGATCAAAATAACAAAGATCAATTTTCGAAAAAGACACGCATTCGTTTACAAAAGGAATTAGCAGAATTGACAGTTCTTGTGCCCCAAAGTTTGTCAAATGAAAACCTTCCTAGTACGTCTCCTACACTTGTCAAAACGGATTTAACAAAGTTAATTCCACCGGTAAGCAAGGCGTCCGTTAACTTAAATGCGGTTTACCAAAACTTAGCCGATTTTGACAAGTCATTTTGGAACGTACGACGAATTCGGCCATAACGGAAGGTGAATGGAACTTTGAGCACACTAGAGCTGCGTTCCGAAATGAAATTGTTCCGTTTGTAGACAATGTTAAGGCTTGTCTTAGTAATCTTGATCAAGATTTTCTTTTGGAAATAGAAGAAGTTAGACGTGTTTTCAATGAAATGAATGATGCTTATGAAAACAGTTTACTTGAAATAGAACGGGTTTCACGCCATAATGATCTGCTTCTGAATCAAGTGATGTCTCATGATATAGTTTCTGTATGTGTGAATACAAGTGTTGATAATGATTCTATTGTGCATAATGTTGAATCTGTGGATAATGTGGTAGATAGTACTTGTCACGAATCTGACGCTGAATTTTTAAAGCTTCAAGATTCATATTCTTCACTTTCAAAACGTTTTGATGAGATTCAAACACATTGTATTTCGCTTGAATGCAAGCAACAATTTATTCAAGAAATATTTGAAACGTCATTCGAAGGTGTCAATATCGATGATGCAAACTTTGAAAAGAATTTTCGATTGAATTTACAATCAAAACAGCGTCAGCCAAGTGACAAGGATGCTCAATCTTTGCCGATAGAAATAGAGAAATTTAAGGAGCTTAACTGTGTGAACGTACTTGAGGTCGCTGAGAATTTTAGACTTGATCTAAATAATCAAGTTTCCAAGATTTTGTCCAAAGTTGATAACTTAAAACAGAATGATACACGACTCTCCGATTCAGTAAAGTCCACATGTGCTAATACCACTACACAGAATTAACCGTTGATTGAACAATTGAATCGAAAGTCGATGGAAATATCTGATTTGAGGGAACAAATTTATGATAAAAATCTGGTCTTGGCTGAGTTAAAGGAAACACTTCGTACTCTAAAAGGTAAGAATGTTGTGGATAACGCAGCCACTGTCTCAACATCGTCCTCTAGTGAAATCAAAGGGAACCTTATAGCTGTCACACCACTTAACAAGGGCCCTAGGACTAAACCACCTCAAACTTTGGTCACTAAAGATAAGGCGGAATCAAAACCAGCTTCTAATATTCCCGTGTTGCCTTCTACAGGAGTAAGCACCACTACTAAGGCTCAAAGATCTAAGCTTAAGAGAAGCAAGAAGAATGATAGGATCTTGCCCTCATCTAGTAGTCAAGTGAAGAAGAAAGTAGAAGCCCATCCTAGGAATATTATTTCTGTTTTGAATAAAAAGAATCATGTAGCTAAACCTAAAGGCTCTGCGGTTGTGCAGCGTTCTAAGCCTACTGTGAATTCTAGTTTAAAATGTTGGAATTGCAATGAATGTATGTTTTCTAGTCGTCATGATTCTTGCCTTATTGACCATGTGAATGAGATGCATGCCCGAAAAAATGGATTAGAATGGAAACCGTCTGGGAAAGTGTTAACCCAAGTTGGTTGGATGTGGCGCCCAACTGGTAGAACTTTTACTATAGTAGGAAATACGTGCCCTTTGACTAGGATCACTCCCACTAAAGCGAAGAAAGCGTGCCCTTTAACTAGGAGTACCAAGGCTACCAAAACACAAGCGTGTCCTTTAACTAGGAACAGCAACACTACTGTAGGAACAAAGTGCCCTTTAACTAGGTATACTCCCACTGTAGTGCCCGCGGATAATCTAAAACCTAAGAAAGTTGGAACTGTAAAACTTGTTAGTGCTAAAACTCAGATTAGAAAACGCAGGAAATCTAAGGGTCACAAACATGTTAGCAATTCTGATAATCTTATATCTATATCTGCTAACACTCAGGAACCAATAGTTTCCAATGCATTGTCTACTGTTGTTATTGAAAACAGGTGGTCCAAATTGTTCTCTGGTATTTGGACTCTGGTTGCTCCAAGCATATGACCGGAGATCGCTCTCAGCTCACAAATTTCGTCAGCAAGTTTCTTCGTACGGTTCGATTTGGTAATGATCATATTGCAAAGATAATGGGTTATGGTGAATGTCATATCGGGAATGTTATAATTTCAAGAGTGTATTACGTGGAAGGTCTTGTTCACAACTTATTTTCTGTGGGACAATTTTGTGATGCAAACCTAAAAGTTGCTTTTCGAGAGCATACCTGCTTCATTCGTAATTTGGAAGGGGTTGATTTATTGAAAGGTACTCGAGGGAATAATTTGTATACTTTGTCTCTACAAGACATGATGGCCGCCTCTCCCGTATGTCTTCTCTCCAAAGCATCAAAGACTAAGTCATGGTTATGGCATCGACGGTTATCTCATCTTAACTTTGTCGCTATTAATCACTTGGCGAAAAACGAACTTGTTCGTGGTCTTCCTAAACTATCATTTCACAAGGATCATTTGTGTTCCGCGTGTACAATGGGGAAAAGCAATAATAAATCATACAAACCCAAGACTGAAGACACCAACCAAGAGAAACTTTATTTGTTGCATATGGATCTTTGTGGGCCAGTGCGTGTTGAAAGTCTTAGTGGTAAAAAGTACATCCTCGTTATTGTCGATGATTACTCTCGGTTTACATGGGTGAAATTTCTAAAAGCAAAAAATGAGGCACCTAAATTCATCATCGTATTTCTCAAGATGATTCAAGTGCGTCTCAACACTACTGTCCGACGCATTCTTACAGATAATGGAACCGAATTTGTGAATCAAATCTTGCGTGATTATTATGAAGAAGTTGGCATATCTCATGAAACATTCGTTGCACGCACTCTACAACAAAACGGTGTCGTTGAAAGGCGAAATCGCACACTTATGGTAGCTGCTCGAACGATGTTAATTTACGCAAACGCTCCATTGTTTTTATGGGCAGAAGCAGTATCTACAGCAGTGTACACCCAAAACCGGTCACTAATTCGTAAACGCCATGGTAAAACACCTTATGAGCTTCTCCATGGAAAAGTACCAGATTTATCATATCTTCATGTATTTGGTTCTCTTTGCTATCCAAATAATGATGGTGACAATTTGGGAAAACTTCAACCAAAGGCTGATATTGGTATTTTCATTAGTTACGCACCCGCAAAGAAGGCATACCGAATCTACAACCGTAACTCTCTCAAGATCCTCGAAACTATGAATGTTGATTTTGATGAGCTGACAGCAATGCCTTCTGAGCAAAGCAGCTCTGAACCCGCACTTCATGAAATGGGACCCAGTAATATTAGTTCTGGTCCTGTCCCAAACAACCCTACTTCATCATTTATACCACCTACTAGGACTGAATGGGATACGTTGTTTCAACCGTTCTTTGATGAATTCTTTACTCCTCCAACTATTGTTGCTCCAGAACCTGAGGTAATAGCTCTGGAACCGAAGTTGTCGCTCTAGCAACCGAAGCACAATCAGATACATCTGCACCTACAATTGGTCAAAATATACCATCCACAAGTAATTCTCAACCAACACATGTAACAACTACCCACGTCATGCCTATTGATGATGAAGAGGATGATGATGATCACGATTTGGAATTCGCTCAAATGCGTGAACTTCCATTCTTTGGTGTACCTATTCCCGACCCTAATCAACCCGGGTCGTCCACCTCAGAGGAAGCTCCTGCTACAGTTTACTCCAATACACGGATTCGTGAACATGACAGCAAGTGGACAAAGGATCATCCTATAGATTCTATTATTGGTGACCCTAATCGTCCGGTATCCACACGAAGTCAGTTACAAGAAAGTGCAATGTTTTGTCACTTTGATGCTTTTCTCACTGAAGTTGAACCTAAGACATGGCAACAAGCTTTTACTCAATCATGTTGGATAGAAGCTATGCAAGAAGAACTTAATGAATTTATACGTCTTGAAGTATGGGAACTTGTACCATGCCCGGATCAAGTGCAGTTACTCACTTTGAAATGGGTTTACAAGGTGAAACTCGATGAGTTAGGCGGAATATTGAAGAACAAAGCTCGACTAGTAGCTCGTAGATACAAGCAATTATTGGGCATCGACTTTATGGAATCCTTTGCACCTGTTGACCGTTTGGAAGCTATTCGACTATTCCTCGCTTATGCAGCCCATATGAATATGATCGTCTATCAGATGGATGTGAAGACGGCATTTCTTAATGGTGAACTCAAGGAAGAGGTCTATGTTCAACAACCGGATGGTTTTGTGAATCCTAATTATCCTAATCATGTGTACAAGCTTAAGAAGGCTCTCTATGGGTTGAAGCAAGCTCCTCACGCATTGTATGATCTTTTGTCACAATTCCTCATTACGCAAGGCTTCGCTAAAGGCAAGGTGGATCCTATGATGTTCATTCAGAAACGAGGTAAAGATATGATTATGGTACAAATATATGTTGATGATATTATATTTGTAGCCTCGACCCAAACTTTATCCGACGAATTTGGGAAACTCATGTCTTCCAAGTTTAAGATGTCAATGATGGGCAAGGTATCATTCTTCTTAGGTCTTCAGATATCTCAGAGTCCCAGAGGCATCTTTATCAATCAATCCAAGTATGCCCTTGAATCGCTTAAGAAATACAAGATGGAATCTTGCGACCTCGTGGATACTCCAATGGTGGAACGAACTAAGCTTGATGCAGATCCTCATGGAGTTGCTGTTGATCTGACACTTTATCGTGGAATGATCGGTACTCTTCTGTATATTACAGCTAGTCGCCCTGATCTTCAGTTTGCTATATGTATGTGTGCCAGGTATCAAACTAGGCCTACTGAGTTACACTTAGCTACTGTTAAAAGGATCTTCCGATATCTTAAAGGAACCATTAATCGGGGACTTTGGTATTCGAAGGACTCTTCTATTGCACTAATGGCATATGCAGATGCGGATCACGCGGGTTGTCAAGATACAAGGCGTAGCGCGAGTGGAACTTTGCAACTACTAGGAGATCGACTAATCAGTTGGGCATCAAAAAGGCAGAAAAGCCCTGCAATTTCAAGTACGGAAGCAGAATACATAGCTATGTCCGGTTGCTGTGCTCAAATTCTTTGGATGAGATCGCAATTAACCGACTATGGTCTAGGTTTCAATAAGATTCCAATGTACTGTGACAACAAGAGTGCAATTACCTTATGTTGCAACAACGTTCAATTCTCCCGGTCAAAGCATATTGACATTCGCTACCACTTCATCAAGGAGCAAGTGGAAAATGGAGTAATCGAGCTTTACTTTGTCCGATCTGAGTATCAATTGGCGGATATTTTCACGAAGGCTTTAGATCGCGCTCGAATTGAATTTTTGGCCGACAAGCTAGGAATGAGAACTTTCTCGCCTGAGACTCTAAAGGAACTAGCAGATGAAGCGAAAGAATAGTGGTGGTAAAACTATTCTCCGTATCCTTGGTGATCATTTGTATATAATGTTTATATTTTTATCCACAAAAGCAAAATACAAAAATATAAAACCATATAAAAACCATAAAAATTGAAAATTTCATAAAAATCCAAAAATATTTTAACTTTATTTTTCAAAGGCATGTCTTTTGGTACGATAAAATTTAGGGCCTTAGAAATGTTGATTAATATTGACACGGCGCCATAAATAGAGTTCGTACAAATGTTGTAAATATTTCATAAAACATGCCTATATGGCTTGTAGTTATTTCTGACTACAACCCGGTTTTCATATTAAAGTCAAATATTTCTTATGAAAGCTTTGGCTAACAACGGGAATTAATTTTCTCGGGCAAGGTTTACTTTAAAACCTTGTAAGGGATCAAGTTTACTTTATAACTTGGTCTAACACAAATATATGTACGCCTCAGTGCATTTATTTGTTAAAACAAGAGAAGTCTTGTTTTTATGAAGCTATCATCTCTACAACCATAGCAATCTACAATTGGTATCTACATCCTCGACGATGCGCCTACTCAACCAACGACTACAGCTCTTTCAGTAGAACACGGGTCAACAATTGAGGGGGAGCAATTGTCAAGCATTCAGAATCTTCGATACCGAACGTGACAAGTTCACAAGTTGGTGTCAAGACAACAATACCAATCGTACATGTGGTGTCAAGAGATGACTTCACACGTGACGAGGCGACCAACATATGCTGAAAAGAACCATTTGATCTTATCATATGATGTTCTCATCGATCAGGTCCCACCTTTTTAATTCTTTTTTAATATGGTGAATATGTGATCATGTTACAAATCAGTATCATATCTCATACGTTTGATATCATGAAGATAAAATGGACTTTCATTTTTCTTCCCAAAACCTTTGTTAAAACTTCATTAAATCAATTGATATTAAAAACATCGATTGGGTTAATATTTTTAATATGGGGGAGAAAATGTGATTTAATATGGGATATTATCACAAATGGTTTGACTTAATGTGCTGGCTAATCCCGACATATGCGAAATGTTTTCGAATATCGTGACATATGTTACGGGGGAGCAAAACGGATTTGCATATCAAAATGGATTTATATGGTGACATATACTTACCCAATACCCATTTATTTCACGACGATGAAGATTGTGGTGAAATAAGGATGGTAGGATAGGTTAAGTCCTATGATTCTTCCAGAACCGGAGGAATCTTCCCAAGGACATTCCATAGCTAGAAATAGTAGTTCTTAGGAAAGATGGAGAAAGATTGTGAATGTAGCTGAATGCCGACCAAGTACTTAAGTTAGCACTGGAACAATCACAACAAGGTGCTAGTTATGACGTATTGGTAAGCATTGAAGGGGTTGAAGAATGAAAAAGAATTGTAAAGATAAAGGGTGTAAAGAAAGAAGCCCTCCTTACAACCTTAGGCAGAAACCGGGTCAACACATATGCTATTGAGATCATTTTAATGATGCTCGATATTGAAGACAAACATCATGGACCTAGTGATGCAATGCACAACCCATCCCAGCTAACTCAGATATCTCTCAAAAGGTATTTGTTTTAATCACACGGAGACAAGCATTATCTACTGATTTATTCACTCCGAATAAATTGGTATTGAAAAGGTGGCACTCCTCTCCAGCCTCCGATCACTGAAATCCAAAGTGCACGATCGAGTCTAGAGCCATTTGAGATCATCAAATATCTCATTAGGACACACTTTCATATTTCCTTGCTTCTTCACACACTGTGAAAAGTAAGAAAGATTTTAATAGTCCTACGCAAAATCTTCATGATCTTGCCTGAACATCCGAGTAATACGAAAGTATTTACAATGAAGATGGAAATCCTTCTTGAGCGAATATCAAAAAGCTCATGGTAGGTGACTTGTGCGATTCTTTATGAATCAAACTTGTGATAACTGGAAAGTAACAGCTGTTTAATTCTTAACTGAATTTAAACACGTTACAGGCCTCTACGCAATATCTTAGTGATCTTGCCAGAACACTCAGAGTGATACCTTAGTGTTCACAGTGATGAGTGGAAATCCTTCTAGTGTTAACCTCAAACAGCACTTGGTAGGTAACTTGCAAGATTCTATACGAATCAAGCTCGTGACAACTGGAAAGCAACGATGGTGTGGTTCTTAATTGAATTTCACTTGTTCCAGGAACATGAATTTATGGCTTCAAATCATGCGGATATTATTATCCAAATGATTCACTCTTTATGTTCGCAGTCAGCTTTGGATGATCGAATAAATAGAACGGGTTTACCCGCGAAATCCTGTCAGGAAGTTACTTAATTGAAACTATCCGTCACGGGTACAATATCTAATATCGTCCAACGGTCTTCACCGACTGGAGGTAAAATGCTACCGATTTAGAATGAAATGTTCAAAGCCATTTCGTTCGTGTCTACTTATGTTGCGGCATTTGAAGACGGTGGCGTTGCGAAATCCAAGAAGAAGTCGTCCCCGCATGCTTATACTTTATGCACTTAATATCTCATCTAATTCAAGAAAGCCTAAAAGTTAAGTCTTCCGCTCTATCGAACTCTGAAGCTTTCAAGAATTACGAAGGTATAAGTATGTGGGACATGGTGTCACGAAGAGGCGAAGATCACAAGTGATGGATGCACGAGATCAAGGCAAGAGATTAATGCTCAAGATTGATATCAAAGATCACATCAGCATGTTCACCAGAAAAGAAAAAGAAAAGAAAGACGAAGACTACGAGCTCAAGACAAGCATAGTATGCTAGGTTTATTTCATTATTGTAACTCGGGTAACACCCTTGTTTGGAGTGACCTCCCTTAGGGGGAGATTGTTGGAAATACGTTTTACGTATTAGAAAGGATCGGTCACTCCAACAATAGTCCATGTTATAGCTCGTAGTTTAGTTATTTACATTTATTAAACAAAGACCAAAACCGAGCCCATGAAATGTATGGGCCGACGGCCTAATGTAAACCCAAGCCCATCTCATGGGCTTGGGTATATAAACCCTCTCCTTTGATGGAGAGGGTGTGTGGTTTCATAATTTACACATAGTAAACATTGGTTTTCTCTCTCTAAGTGTGTGTGTAATCCACCATCTTTCTATCTCTTTCTCTCTCTAAAACATAAGCATAGATTTACATTTCTACAATAAATAATTGTTAACTCATTCTTATTCTTATAAACAAACAAATAGTCCTTAATGATCACAAGCATGAATTTATCAAATTACAGCCTACACACGTGATTCACCAAATTTATGAATGCTACATGTGTATTAGTCAATCCAAACGACATCACGTGAAACTCATAATGTTCATTACAAGTTCTGGATGTAGTGATTGGAATAGATAATCTTTTTAGCGGACGCGAAGTTGATGATAACCATGCAGTGGATCAAATTTCCTGAATATACGCTAGTCACTTGTAAATGATCGAACAATCTATCATCTTGGGTAGTGGATGTAGATTTTAATCGTCAATTTACCTAGTTCACGGTAATTAAACAAATATAAGAAATAATAACACCATAGCTCTTCATGATGACGAGCTTGGTAGAATAAAAGCTTTCTCCGACAACTCTCTCAGTTGTACGGTAACACTTTCAATTTAGATGGTGCTGACTTACAGTGCACAAGCCACAGGTGCAGCACCAGGAATATAATCAATACCAATTTCAACTTGCCTTAATGGCAAAAGTCTAGGTAATTCACCAATAAATACCTCCTTAAGTTTCAGATAAAAGAAACATCTTTTAGTAAATTCAAATTAGGTTCTTTCTAGGTTATAGTATCTATGACTAATTCACAACCATTCACGGTATACTTTCAAGTCTAAATGCAGGATATGGTCATTCATCAAGAATTATTTAGATCACTTTTGATAATAAACATCTTATCTTTTAGGGGAACTCTACTCGAGTTCCCATCAATTAAGACAATGTCGTCATGTCATAATCAACCATTCCATTCTAATGGCACTATTAACTTTCCAGTTTCATTACCGTCGATACGATGTGAATTTCTCAAAAGACTAATAATAACTCATAATCCTTCACAAGTTCAAGGATATCTGGAGACATAACTAACCTTAAAAGAGTAAGGTCAACGCATAATCTACGGGAGAGAATTTCAAATCAGATACAGACGAAAACATTTAACGAATATGAATATATCCCATGTTTTCATAATTTGAGTACGCATTCGAAAGCTCCTCGGATCGTTACCCAGGTCATTCAAATGAAATCAAATCAAAAGAAATGATAGGAATATCGATACATCCAGTCGGGTATCAACATTCGGCAATCAAATACTTTTTCTAAGAATCTCACCACGGGAGAATAGGACAAGAAGGAAATATCAATTGTCAAATAAGACAAATTCCATAGATGAGTAAATTCGACTCAGAAGAATAGATAGTACGGACACATATGTAGGTGTCCCTAATAATATGTCCCTATTTTGCACTTTTTGCAGATCTCATAAAATTTAATCATTCACAATCTTCAAAGAAAATTTAGTGTTTATTAATAATTTCATGGTGACTACTAATCAGCCTTGCATGTTCCCTTCCAAATTGTATGTAGGCGCGCAACTATATAAAATTTTAAGATTAACGATGCAATACTCAGTTCGTCAAAATTTTATCATCATGTTTATAATAAAAATATTTTCATGCTTAATTCTTAAATAAGAATCAAAAATAAATTTGCAAAGATTTTCTTTGTTATGAAAACAAATAAGGTTACCAAGGTGTTCTATAAACAACTTCATTTCGATAACGATTATTTATAAGTCTCACTTTAAATAATCCATATGGTGATGAAAACCCAATTTTTCTCAAGGGATACTGTTTTAAGTTATAAAAACAATCAGTGATCTGCAAAGGAGTGATGAAAATTTGTTCACCAAGAACTAACTACAATATAATAGGAAATGAGCTTAGCCAAATAATCATGAGGTTCATGACCTCGATGGCACTCAAAAAGAATAATCTACAACGTAACTCAAATCGAGATGAGTACTTATTCAATGGTTGCGTCACTAATGCGAACATTAGGATGAAGCAATAAAAGATAGATAACATCGATACATGTAGAATTTAGCAATCAAAGGTAGTCTTTTCATTAATCGCAAACAAGTCAGAATTGTACCGTAACACATTACGTGTCACTATGTCATACAATTCCAAAAACTCATCCTACCAACTGATATCTCAGTTAAGTTAGGGATTTTTGAAAGAAACCACAATGAATACTAATCTACAAGAGTCATTAGGTGTTCCACATGTCCCGAAAGATCCATCGGTCCCAATTCAGAAGAAGATTTCTTCAATTTATTTATTGGACACTCGGCATCCTCGTCATTGGACAATGGCCTAGGAACAACCCTTAATACGAATCAACAATCAATTAAAACCTTATAATTCAATCACAGGACTCAACAAATTTCTCTTAACAATCTCATATTCCATACGAGTTAAATTTTACTTAATTCAAGTTTTCAATCAACTTATACTCAATGCAATATCCTACCTCATTCTCCAATACTTTCAACCTTATTCTTAGACCTTAAAAGGGCAATAAAAGCTTGATATGATCAACACTTAATTTCCAATCCTATAGCTCTTACAACAACAATTATCAAATGAGTCATTAATATGAAATGACCCACATATTCAATTAGACTTCTCGGAAAGGTACTAGTGGCATGAGGCTTTTGGGTAATGGTTCCAATGACAGCCTCAAGTGCAACATTCACCCTTTCGATTTTAAATTTAAGAATTGGGTGACAACGAATCAGATGATACCTTTACAGGCGGTAACGTTTTGTCAAACTCCACTCTATAAGGAAAGATCGTCATGACATCGATATCAGTTTTAATCTCGCCAATTCTTCTTCAATATCACAATCAACTACTATCTATATTTCTACGAATATCAACCATTTTGTTGGGATCATAATTCTCCACAACTTGGTTTAGATCTAGGATAGCTAGAATTTTTACGGGAATAGCTTCGATTAATTTTCTAGGGAAGTTAGGGTTTCTTGTGACAATCTACGTCGTATAAATATCTCGTATAAATATAGAAATAATCATCAAACAATCATGTAATCAAATTACATCATATATATATATATATATATATATATATATATATATATATATATATATATATATATATATATATATATATATATATATATATATAATCCAATTTATATATATATTAAAATAACACTTCTCAGTCTGGCCTTGTCGGTAACTCGGGAATTCTTTGGCACCGTTATAGTCAAAAGATTTTTAGACATTTTTAGAAAAATGATTATAGTTAAAAGATTTTGAAATGTTTTATTCAAAACCTTAGTTTTAAAAATCTTTCATTCTCTATAACGAGAGCTCTGGTACCAAACTGTAACACCCCCAAATTTACACAATTTAATACAGCGGAAGTCTCGTTGGTGTTACGGGATAGCACATTACTCACATCATAGACAACGCTTAAAAATCGCGTCGTTTAATAATAAAGCATTTCCATTCATAAATATCAAGTTTACATAGGTCCCATGATGACGTATAGTCCCCAGCCGGGTCAGGAATCCGGCCCACAGGTACTACCCGTATCCGGCCCATCACTGATGGGTGGGAATAATGTCATTTAAAGCTTATGGGCTTGGATGAACAGTAACCGCACATACGTGTGCGGCCCACGGCCCGGCGCGGCCGGTACAAGGTTAGACAGAATCATATTCTGTCTAGGAATAGGATTTACCCCAAAAGAAGAGGATATTTACTCACCATAATTAGAAGATAACAATCAGTCTAATTCTGGTACTTATCCTTTCCTTGGGGCCAAAGTATCAAAGGCAGCCCACTAGGGTTTCACTGCCTATAAAAGGAACTCCCAAGGGTTCCACAAAGGTATTACGTTCTAAACTCTCAACTCACATAAAACCCTAGCCGATTACTTACTCTCACGCCGGAGTCTAATCGTGGGAAACATTCCCACGGTAAGCCTAACGCGTGTTGTTTAGTGTGCATGATCCCAATCAAACAGTTCACTTGGTGCAGGAGCCGGAGCCCAGCCAACCCGAATTAAGCCTAATTCGGGTCTAGCAAGGATCACCCAACTTTTGCATCAACAAGTTGGCGCCATCCGTGGGACCCATTACACTAAGCTAGAGCGAAACTTCATCTTGAATTCCCAATGACGAAGGGGCATCCGCAAGCTAATCCCAGGAACACAAATCCTGGAAATCGGAAGTCCCAAGGGGAAGGGATACTCATCCCCAATCAATCCCCTAGCCGCCCAGCGGGCGGACCTGGTAACCATGGTGGTTTTCAGTCCATGGGGGTGACGAGCACGATCTCCATAACTCCCCCACCTACTTCAACCCTGGACAACCCTGATCCAGGGAGTGCGCCCAATCCCCCTAACAAGGAGCCGCGCAGACCAGCGATTGAGGAGGAAGTAGAAATCCAACCACTCAGCGAGGAGGATCTCACTCGAGTTATCACGCAGAACTTTGATAGGATCGTCCCAGGGATTGCATCAAGGTTGAATCTAGGGAGAAACCTCCAATCTAGACTCAACTTAGGCAATACCGGACCAATCACCTCTTCCCAAAATCAGGGGAAAAGGAAGACTCGGCCTCAGGAACAGAGCATCTTCGAGGAAACTCCTCAACCTAGGAATGTGTTCGAGCGCATAGGAGATCGCCTCATAGAGGAACTAACGCGGTCTGACGGTTCACCCGAGCGACCAGACCGAGAGTTGACCAAAGCCGCTCGCCGCACAAGTGTGTGGGATAGGATGGACACTAGGAAGAAGGCTCCTGGCTCTTCTCAAAAGAGTGGACCTCACCCAAGGGATGGGGCACCACCCCCGTCTCTAGATCCATCAGGAGAGGACTCGGATGACCATCTGCCCAAGCGTCGCTGACCTAGGCGTACCCCTCCACCACCACCAAACAATGATGAGTATTATGGTGGCCCTTATTATGGAGAGGCAGAAGCGGAGGATCTTTCCCGCCCGTGGTGTGACCCATGGGATGACCCTAGGCTCACCCGTCCATGGGCGGATCCCAGGGAAGACCCATTCACTCTCCGTATACGGAACTACTCTGAGGACACCAAACGTCGCATGCCGGCGTGCGTCAAGACCTATGATGGGACTGGTGATCCGGATGATCACCTCAAAATATTCGATACGCAGGCTAAAATTGAGCGATGGCCCATGCCTATATGGTGCCAAATGTTCAATTCGACTTTGATCGGCAATGCCCGTGACTGGTTTGAGGGACTCCCTCCACGAAGCATTGATAGCTTCACGGAACTACGCACTGCGTTCAAGAATAATTATACTCAGAGGAAGAAGTATAATAGGGATCCGGTCTCATTGGCAATTGTCAAACAACGGCCGGGGGAGTCCACAGAAGCCTTCACTGAACGCTTCAATGATGAGTGCACGCGCACAAAGACAATGCCGGAACTCCTGAAAATCTCTGACTACATGCACGCCATAACAGACAGGGAATTGATCAGGCGTCTCAATGACAAGCGTCCAGAGAGGTATGATGACCTTATGGAAAGAGTCAGAAACTTCATAGAAGGAGAAACGGCGGTTGCCGCGGCCTACCCTTCATAAGGAAACGGCTACCGGTCAAACGACCAGTCCAGGAGGCAATCGGGCGGTCAAGACAATCAGAACAATAGCAGGGGCTCAGACTATAAGAGCCAAAACAAAGGAGGATGGCCGGACTATAAGTTTACCCCCTAAAGATGTCCTACCGGGAGATCTTGCTGACGGAAGGGGCAAATTTTCCGAGGCCTCCACCAATGACAACTCCGCCGGACCGTCG
Organism: Glebionis coronaria; assembly: GCA_025667525.1. NCBI lineage: Eukaryota > Viridiplantae > Streptophyta > Magnoliopsida > Asterales > Asteraceae > Glebionis > Glebionis coronaria. The sequence continues at coordinate 204,771 of JANFOE010000149.1, read as the reverse complement.
GCAAGGAAATCGCTTCTGCGAGTTCCATAATGACAAGGGCCATGGCACGGAGGAGTGTATCCAGCTCAAGAAGCACAATGAGTCACTGATCAAATCAGGTAAACTTAAACATTTGGTCAAGGATTGGAAGGATGGAAAAGACAACAAGAAGTATGACAAGAAGGATCCTCAAAAGGACAAACCTTCGACCATATACATGATCCAATCCAGACAACGCCGCATGAGGCAGAAAATTGGCCAAAAATTTTCACGCGGCAAGGAAATCTCATTCCCTCCCATCACAGCAAGCGATGTGATTGATGCGCCTCTCACTATTGAGATAAGCATTAGAACACATAATGTTCGTCGCATGTACGTGGATGGAGGATCATCAGCAGAAGTACTGTACGAACACTGTTTTGTGCAGTTGCGGCCAGAAATAAGAAGCCAATTAGTACCGGCCACGGCGCCGCTCACTGGCTTTAGTGGAAACACCATCTGGCCGATAGGGCAGCTGCGTCTGCTTGTGACCATTGGGAATGAGGAACACTCCACTACGACGTGGATGAACTTCATGGTGATACGATCACATTCTCCGTACAATGGGATTATAGGCAGACCAGGTATTCTGGCTATACGGGCGGTACCTTCCACGGCACACAGAATGATCAAATTCCCTGTTGAGGGAGGAATCGTGACCATTTACAACACAATCGTACAAGCATCCGAGTGTCATACCGTGACAACACCGGCTCCACCTGTTCCACCCAAGGATGGATCACCACCTCCCAATTGGAGGGTGCAATCCACCCTGATTACCCGGAACAGGAGATATCCATTGGGGGGCGCTCTCGGATGACGGAAAAAGGGCCATGTGCTCTCTTTTAGGTGCAAATCTAGATATATTCGCATGGGAGCCAAAGCATATGACGGGCGTGCCACGTGCGATAGCAGAACATAAGCTCCAAATCCGCCAGGGGTACCAACCCGTCAAGCAAAAGAAGCGCGGCCAGGTGCCTGAGCGCAGCCGAGTGATATTGGAGGAAGTACGGAAACTAGTGGACGCAGGCATCATGCGCGAGGTATACTACCACGAGTGGTTATCCAATTCGGTCATGGTCAAAAAGCATGACGGAAGTTGGCGCATGTGTGTGGATTTCACGGATTTAAACAAAGCCTGTCCACAGGATTGTTACCCGTTACTGGAGATTGACTGGAAGGTGGAATCCCTATGTGGATATCCCTTTAAGTGCTTCCTAGACGCATATAAAGGATACCACCAGATCCAGATGGCGGAGGAGGACGCGGAAAAGACGGCGTTCCATACTAGTCAGGGCGTATATTGTTACACGAAAATGCCGTTTGGGCTAAATAACGCCGGTGCTACATACCAGTGGCTTGTGGACAAAGCCTTTGACTCGCAGATAGGCTGCAACCTGGAAGTTTATGTGGATGACTTAGTCATAAAAAGTCATACGGAGGATGCACTTCTCCGGGATGTCCAAGAGACATTCGACACACTGAGGAGGATTAACATGAAGCTAAACCCAAAGAAATGCACGTTTGGGGCAACGGAGGGAATGTTCCTTGGATATATGATTGATCCAAATGGCATCAAACCTTGCCCAGAGAAGACGGACGCAGTAATACAGCTGCCATCCCCTCAGACACGGAAGGAGGTGCAATCCTTAAATGGGAAGCTGGCCGGGCTAAATAGGTTCCTATCCAAATCCGCAGAGAAGTCATTACCCCTATTTAAGACACTCAAGAAGTGCATTAGGAAGGGAGACTTCCGGTGGACAAAGGAAGCCGAGGATGCTTTTGGCCAACTCAAGCAGCATCTTGCATCTCTCCCTATGCTAGTAGCTCCCCGGCCAAAGGAGGAACTTATTATGTATCTCTCAACCACACATGGAGCAATAAGTGCGGTACTCATGACGGATAGGGATACGGTACAAACTCCGGTCTACTTCATAAGTAGAAAACTGCAAGGGCCGAAGTTGAATTACTCCTCTTTGGAAAAATTGGTTTTGGCACTAGTGTTTGCTACAAAGCGGTTGCGCCGATACTTCCAGGCGCACCCAATCGTAGTCATTACTGACCAACCAATAAAGCAAGTTATCTCTAGACCGGATGTAGCAGGAAGGCTGCAAAAATGGAGTATTCTATTAGGGGAGCATAATATATCTTATAGGCCAAGGACGGCTGTTAAAGGCCAGATCTTGGCAGATTTCTTGATAGAGAAGCCGGACGAGGAAGGACCAATCGTAAAACAAGGCGAGACTCCAACAGAACCATGGGTGTTATTTACGGACGGATCTTCGTGTACGGATGGGTCAGGATCTGGCCTCATCCTCACAAATCCGAAAGGAATAAAGTTTACGTACGCCTTCCGTTTTGAGTTCACAGCCACCAATAACGAAGCGGAATATGAAGCATTAATTGCGGGTTTAAAAATCGCCGCTAGAATGGGAGTCCGCAACCTTGAGGCCTACGTGGACTCACGGCTTGTCACGAACCACATTCTAGGTGGATATGTGGCTAAGGAGGACAACATGGTCCGGTACTTGGAGAAAGTCAAGTCGCTCATCGCGGCTTTCAACAAGTTTTCCATCAAGCAGGTGCCAAGAGGTGAGAACAAGAAGGCGGACGCTCTTAGCAAGATTGCATCCACAAGCTTCGCCCACTTGTCCAAGCAAGTTTTGGTGGAAATACTCAAGGAGAAGTCTATAACAAAAGGGGAGGTTGCCACTATAGTTGAAGAGGATGGACCTACATGGATGACCCCGATTATCAACTATTTGACTGGTGAAACCCTTCCGGGCGATGAAAAAGCGACGCGACGCATTAGAAGGAAGTCGCAACACTTTGAACTCCGAGAAGGTATCCTTTACAAGCGCTCTTTCTTGCAGCCGTGGTTGCGGTGTGTTGGACCACGTCAGGCTACCTATGTAATCAGTGAAATACATGAAGGGTTGTGCGGCATGCACGCAGGTCCACGATCTGTGGTAGCTAGATCCTTACGAACAGGATACTATTGGCCTACCATGCACAGGGACGCGCACGACATGATTCGCAAGTGTAGTGATTGCCAAGTGCATAGACTAGTGCCGTGACATCCGCAGCAGGAGCTTACACCTATCACATCCCCATGGCCATTCTATAAGTGGGGAATTGACATCACAGGACCATTTCCTGTAGCTGCGGGGGGAGTTAAGTTCTTGATTGTCGCGATGGACTACTTCACACGATGGATAGAGGCTAAGGCAGTCAAATCCATCACAGGCAAACAAGTTAAAAAGTTTGTTTGGGAGCATATTGTGTGCCGTTTTGGCCTACAAGGAGAAATCATCTCGGACAATGGTAAACAGTTCGCGGATAATCCATTCAAGGACTGGTGTGCATCATTAAATATCAAGCGGCGCTTCGCGTCTGTTAAGCATCCGCAGACAAATGGCCTTGTGGAACGAGCGAATAGAAGCTTGGGAAAAGGCATCAAGGCACGTCTGGATGAACGAAGTGCCAAATGGGTGGATGAGCTACCACATGTTCTATGGGCACATAGGACTATGATCAAAACAGCCAACGGAGATACTCCATTTGCATTGGCTTACGACACTGAAGCTGTTATACCAGCAAAGATAAGAATGCCTACCATCCGCACGACGGAGGTTAATGTCGTCACGAACGACGAACAGCTGCGAATCAACCTGGATCTGTTGGAAGAAAAAAGAGAGATAGCAGCCATTAATGAGGCTAAGTCCAAGGCTAAAATGAAGGCTTATTATGACGCCAAGGTTAAAGGTGTTTCTTTTCGACCGGGGGATTATGTCTATCGTGCTAACGAAGCAAGTCGAGCGGAGAATATAGGAAAGCTGGGCCCTAAGTGGGAAGGACCGTATGAGGTCACGGAGGCCTTGGGACGAGGCGCGTACAAGTTATGTGACATGGATGGCCGCGACCTGGAGCACACATGGAACATCTCCAATCTCAAAAGGTGCTATCTTTGAAAGCTACGGCTTCCGCATGGGTACTTCGCCATATGTGGCTTTAACGAAGACCCATGCACTCTATCTGTTTTGTTTTTTATGTTTTGTCTAGGTTCCTTTTTTGTTTCTTAGGACTTACCATGCTTGTTCAAACGAAAAAATGTAAACGTTCTAATAAAATGTCGTGGTGCCTAGCTAGCTCCACGGTTTGTTTTGTGCAAAGTATCTTTTAGGATTTTGTTAATCATATGAATTTTAATCCTTATTATAATATGCCATGTTCATTCATATGCATTCATTCGATCACTGTACATGTACTATACGCCTCCAGGCGGGGTAAGAGGATTAAGTGAACCTACTAATTCAACTTGTCGCGTAAGAGGGATGCAACCCCAGCGGCGCAGATCATGTATCCTTACTAGACACCTTACTCACAAGACGTTGTGATAAGTTTCTGTATGCCGTACTCACGTAGTGCTTTGCATAATAAAGACGCACGTCGCATGTCTAGTAAATTATAGGCTTGATTGTATTTTTTCCTTTTGTGTAAGACGTGACATGTCATGCAGTATCGGTATACGGTATTTAACAAAATAAAAATACACAAGTTTCCAAATAAATAACAAAATGGTCGTGGTCATCACGGACTTACATACAAAGGACAGTTATTTCACACATGTCTTAGCCGTGTACATGCACGGACGAATATAAATCACAAATGTTTACAAGATAAATCACAAGGGAGGTAGGAACTCCCCTATGTCTCTCTTTCCTTCTTCAATCAAGGCATGGAGGGCCTCCCCGCGAGCGTTCTTTCCAGCCTGTGCCTTGACCGCAGTCGCATCCAATGCCTCCGCAAGTAGCTTTTCACCTTTCATCACTTTCGACACGGAATCGTATGTAGGCAGGGTCAAGGGGATGGGATCCGCAGTAAGCTTGGACATAACCGCCTCGTTCGGAGCATCCTTAAGCGCCTCGAGTTCATCCAGAAGAGGGTGTTGGATCTCTGCCAGTGCATCCATCGACGCGGTCATGTTGTCCACAGCTGAAGGATTATGGTAGGGATGCTGCATGATGTCTTCATTCCTCCCTATCAATTCCACAGCCTTAACCAAACCCTCATGTCTACCACGGTCGATTCCATCCGACACGACCCCGGCGAATGCTTGCAGTAGGTTCGGAGCTTCCATGGCCTTGCTTACGGCGATGCGCATTCCTTGCCCAATCATCCACCTGCGTCCAGCTATGGCGGATAGCAAGGGGGACACAGTCTTTCAGCACAACTCCTGGCTATCTTGCTCAGTTCCTCCTCCGATGTCGTAGTTTGCTCTTCCAACTTGGCATGCACCTGTGTTAGCTCATCCTTCAGCGCATCACGCTCTTGGGCGATGTTGAAGGCTTGTACGGTTACGGCCTTGGTGGAAGCTTCGGCCGCAGACACCTGCATATAGAACTTTGAGTTATCACAAGGATAATATATTCTTTTTTCTTGGGTCGAATAAAAAATCAAGGCAAGAGTATATGTATAAAAGTTTCGAAAGCATACCTTCTCATTCGATGCGGTTACAAGGGCTTCGAGCTCGGCAATGCGCTTTTCTCGGGTGTCGGCGTGATGAGCTTGCTCTTTCACTGTAGCCTCGGCTGTCACCAGCGCTGCTTGCAAGGACGCGATGGTCTTCTCGTTCTTCACGACCATTACCTCACGACGAGTTATCTTTTTATCTGCCCGCTTCACATTAGCAAGGGCCTTGATCAAGCGGCATCTTAGAGCGGCTCCCACCGTCACTTGATGCGCAGACGACACATCAAACTGCTCCAGAAGGGATTCATGATCCAGCTCATCTAAGTCTTGTGCAAGGGCTGGAGGGGTAATGTGCTCGATGAATTCTGAGCACTCCGATTCCGCTTCCAACCTTGTTAGACTTGAGAGATTGTTGATCCCTAAGTCAGATCTTAAACCTTAATAGCTTGTTTAAGGGTTGTGATAGAGAGAAAGAATTCAATCTAACACTAGAGAAACCTTGCAAAGCAAAGTAACTAAACAAGATGCGGAATGTAATGTTTAGCACAAGAACAAATGAGATTCAAACGTTGAACTTTAATATATCAAAGATATACGAATACCCAAAGTGGTATTAGGGTTTACAAAACCTTAAAGTAATAATAATGAAAAACGAAATGAGAAAGACACACATTGCATGCTAACCTAGTGAGTCCTTTTATAGATGCAAGGACCCACGTACAAGATCACTACTAACAAACTATGGAAAGTATTAAGGAATAATAACTGAAACGCGTAAATATCTATTCCATGTTTATCTTGACAGCAGGGCCTTTGACTCCAGTAGGGGAACGGATCCCCCTGCCTTTGTTATTTAGCAGGGGGAACTTACTCTAGCAGGGGTATGAATAATCAACTAGCAGGGGAAACAAATAAGCATAGATTTATTCCCAACAATCCTCCCCTAAACTTGTGCTTTCCCCTAAAGACAAGTTTCTGAATAAATGCTAGTTGATGAGGATGCTTACAAACTCTCTGGCCAAATCTGACTATGAACCATTCTTACCAGATCATAAGCAACAGGCTTTTTGGCATCAACAATTAACTTAGCCTGTGCTAACTTCTTCAAGGTTTCCTGAGAGAAAGGATAATACCTATGATTGAGTAAATAAACACTCACGCCTTCCATTACTACCTCATAAACCCCAGAATTTGTAAATAGCTTCCAATACACCAAATCTCCTTTATTCACTGCATCAAATAGAGGATCAAATAATTCATGTTCATACATTCTATGCACGCACTCCCAGATTACCCAATCCTTCTCCACACCATCCATGGTAGGAGGTTTTGCAGCAAACGTTTTCTTCAATAATTTCCACAGATCTTCTAAGTCTTCACTATCCAAAATTTGAAACATTACATCTAGGCTTAGAAATGTCTGTGCTGTATTGTCAGCCCTTGTAAGCTTCCACCAAGTTCTCCCTTTGTGTTCATAAACAGCATACTCTATAATAGCAAACTTCTTTCCAAGTTCACTAGGTGAAATTTCATCATTTTCCTGCAAAATCAGCTGTTTATCAATTTCATCATTTGATGGCCCTTGAGACTCTTTAGTGATTATGCCCACTTGCTCCATTCTCTTGAGTCTCTTTGCTGCTCTTTGTGCATTAAGCACCGACTTCTCAAGTATTTCTGGAAAACTTTCACCTGCTTGGTGTGATTCCCCTGCTGGGGATGATGCACCTGCTTGTGTAGTATCTCCAGCTTTTCTTTTCTTTGCTGCTCTAGCTTTCTGTAGTACTTCACTTTGTCTCCTAAGATACTCAGCTTCCTCAGGAGTGTTGATAGTCATCCAATCCTCCACATCATACAACTTTAGAACTGGTCTGACTGCTCTCTTTATGGCTTCAAAGCTCATATCTCTGAAGTCACCATCCTTCCATTTTCTATGCCTTTTAAGCAGAACTTTGTAGTAATCAAGTTGCCCTTTCTATGACGTTCTATACTTCTCACTCTGAATTTGCATTGCCCTTCTTTCCAGATATTCAGTTTGATATTTGTAAACAAGGAAAGTCAACTCATACCTGTCTTCCAAAGGAGCATTTTTCAACTCCTTCTCCCATTGATTAAGAAATTCTTCAACATGAGGTACCCTGTCATCTAGTTCCCTATGCATAATTTCAACCTGTTTTAGCATATCTTTGGGCCTCATCTTCTCCATCCTTTGATCCTGCATATCCATTTCCTCTTGTTGTAGCCTGAGAGCTACTTGTGCATCATGTGCTTCTTGGACCTTCTGCTGTTCAGGAGTCAGATGCTTGTATTTTCTCTTGGGCTGTTGCACCATGATTCCTTTTCCTTTGTCTTTTGGATCCACTGCTGGTGCTGGTTTTGCTTTAGATGCAGGTTCTTTGATTGTTATCCCCTTCTGAGCTGGTTGCTTTCTGTTCTTCCTAACAAATGTTTGAGTAATGTTCTTAGCAGGGGATAAACTTACAGCAGTGGGATCAGCAATGGCAGGGGAAACTTTTGAAGCAGGGGCTTCTTCTTGATTGCCCATGGTGAGCAATGTTTGAGCAATATCTTTGGTTGCACTCCCCTTGTCACTTCCTTTATCAGCACTTTCTCTCTCCATTCCTTCCTTAGTACTTGTTATCTTTCCATGCTCCACACCAGGATATGAATAATACTCAGTAGATCCTTCTTTGGTTGGAATTTCCTCCCCTTTGGAAGCATCCTCATCTGTGGAAAGAATCAGTCTGGGCTTTCTCCTCCCCTCAAGAGTAGCAAGTCTGGTTTCCAAATGAGAGATAACCAGACCTTGCTTTTTGACATCTTGTACAAGTTGTGCATTCTGCCTTTTCAGGCTCATGCACATATTCGTCAATTCCAAATTTGTCAAAGGTTTCATACTGCTCTCAATCCTAGAAGGGAATTTCTCCCCTTGTTGGATATCATGGAGTGGGGGAGAGGACTTATTGATGGTGTCACTATCCTGCTCACCCCTTGAGGATGAGACAGTAGTGGCAGCCAAACCCCCAGGTTGCTCCAAACTCTTGGAGACTCTCCTCTCTGCTGCTTGTGAAGATTCACCAGGCAAGGGAGACCTGGCAAACCTGGATTTTGAACGCCTTTCTTGGTGTGGATCAGCAGGTGGTAGGTTCTTGGCAGGGGATTCAGCAGGTGGATTTATGGTTGTTTGATGTTTGGCTTCTTCCCGTCTGATTTGGTCTAGCATGATTGAAGTGAATGGAGTATTTCTGCCAGAGAACAAAGGTGATGGTGCAAGTAATGTGGTGAAAAGTTTGGTTGTGTGTTTGGTTGCTGAAAAATAGTTTCTGTGTGTAATGGGACCATGATCACTCATATTCAGCAAAACTTCTATAAACCTTGGATACATACAAAACTTTGAGGTGCTTGAAACATTTTTAACTATGCCTTTAAAAATCATTTGAGAAAAACAATACTTCCTTCCTGTTGCAAAGCAGATCAGGGCAGAAGCTATCTCACTACCAACTTCATTAAAAGCAGTGGTTTTGGGTGACAAACATTGCATAATAGTATGAATCTAAAGTTTCCAATGAGGGGCAAACTGGCCTTTAGCAAACTTTAATTTTTGATTTTCAGAAAGTTTATACCCCAATTTTTCAAGACCTTCAAAAATTTCAGCCTCAGAAAAGTTGGTTATTCCATCCTCATCATCAAGGAGGAGATTCTCCCTGATGGAGGCAAGTGTGATTACCTTGGAATGACCATCAACTGTGCTTTGAATTATGACCTCTCCATTCACTGTTTTGGTCATGGCTTTAGACCAGAACTGTTGAATGTGTGAGGTATAAATGCGAGGATTGATGAGAAGGGCCACTTTGAAGTATGAAGACTTTAGAAAGGCCACAGCCTCAGCAAACTCGGCTGGTTCATCATGAAGCAAAGCGATTTGGTTATGATTAGGAGCAATTTTAAGGGTCATGATGAATTTGGAAAAAAGTTTAGAGGTTTATAGAGATGGAAGGTAAGTGGGATTAGGTCGAGAGAGATTTGTGGACCTGCTGGTAAAGGGAATTAAGTTTATATAGACAAATTGAAGGGCTGTGATTGGACCAAAATTTTCAAATTGCAAAAATATCAAGAATAAATCTTGATAAAAAATTAATATATTTGAAATAGAAGGAAAAGATTACCAATCAGCTAAGAAAGCGCCTTAAATATCTTTTAAAAAGAATAAAATATTCCCTAACCAAAATATAAGCAAGCAGGCCCAACGGCTATGAACAGGATAACGGTATTGTCGGTCAACGGTCAAACAGGGGAATGTTGTGAAGGCAGGGGAATAAAAGATAAAAGCAGGGGAAACTTTCCTAGGAGTATTAAACTAGTCATGGAAGGACCAATGCTAACTAGCTCTGCTCTAATGCACACACTTGTATACACAAGATAGATACATAGAGTCTCAAGAGTCCTCTATTCAGCAATGGTCCCAATACAAAAAGTTAATACATAAGTCCCCCTACACCAGGTAATCCCAAGAAATCATGCATACCCCAGTCACCATCCCAACCTTGTCCCTTACCTATGGTCAGTTAGTCTTGGCAATGTGTGCCACACATCTGTATTTTGAACAGCAAGCTGCTTGAATAAAGAAATGCAAACACACACTACAGTGCCTCAAGGTTTCAGAGTTTAGACAAGCTGTGCAGCAAGTCATCATTACCCTGAACCCCCACTCACCAATGGATATGATCTAGAATCATATATGAGTATCCTAAGAATACCCTGAATCCTAAAGGTTTGACCTAACCTCCCCTGAAACATAGAGTATATACCTGATTCACCAACAAGAGTAGTATGCACCATATGAACCTCTGCATTGTTAGTCTAAAACCACATAAAACCACTTTTGTAAACAGAACACACCCAGCTTAAGAGAAAAATTCTCTTGGCAGGGGAATGAACCCCAAGCAGGGGAATCAGTGTTAAAAAGCAGTGGAATGAAAGAAATGGTAAAAATGACTAACAATTATCCAACAACAGCAGTGAAGTAACCCTGATTACACATGACAAAAATAGACATCAGATTTTAAGGAGTAAACATTCCAATACCTGCAACCAGATACTAAAACCTCCCTACCTCAAAAGCTTTTGTTAAAAGATCAGAAACATTAAGTTCTGTATCAATTTTCTCAGGGACAATCAGTCCTTTTTCAAAACAATCTCTGATAAAATGATGTCTAATTTCAATGTGTTTGGTTTTGCTATGAAAAACAGGGTTCTTTATGATGCAAATAGTGTTGTTGTTGTCAATAAATATCTTGGTTTTAAGAAAGTTGTACCTATAATCAAGCAATTGATTTTGCACCCAAAGAACTTGACCACAGCATGCAGCAGCTGCTACATACTCAGCTTCAGTTGTGGATGTTGCCATGATAGTCTGCTTCTTACATTGCCAAGATATAAGCCTGCTCCCCAAAAATTGGCATCCCCCTGTTGTAGACTTCCTATCATTGTTGTCACCAGCATAATCACTATCTGAATAAGCTATCAGCTCAAATGGTGACTCCTTTGGATACCAGAGTCCTAAGGTAGGATGACATTTTAGATACCTAAAAATCCTTTTCACAGCAAATAAGTGACACTCTGTTGGTGACACCTGGTATCTTGCACATAAGCAGACTGCAAACATGATGTCAGGTCTTGAAGCAGTGAGATACATAAGAGACCCAATCATAGACCTGTAATTCCTGACATCTATAGGCTTTCCAGGACCATCCTTGCCCCATGGATGATCCTTGTCCATAGGAGTGGACACCTTCTTCCCATCAGACATGCCAAACTTCTTTACAATCTCAGCTACATATTTGTCTTGTGAGATAAATATCCCATCTTTCCGCTGCTGAACTTGTAACCCCAAAAAGAAGTTTAGTTCTCCCATAGTACTCATTTGAAATTTATCCTGCATCAATTTGGCAAACTCTTTGCTAAGCATGGAGTTAGTGGATCCAAAAATGATGTCATCCACATAGACTTGTACTAGCAGAAGGTCACCCTTTTGTTTCTTGGTAAACAGGGTCTGATCAATCTTCCCCCTGCTGAATCCATTCTCTAGGAGATATTTGGAAAGAGTACCATACCAGGCTCTGGGAGCTTGGTGAAGGCCATACATGGACTTTTTCACTTTGTATACTTTGTCAGGATGTTCTGGATCTTCAAACCCTGGTGGTTGCATGACATAGACTTCTTCATCAATGGTTCCATATAAGAAGGCACTTTTCACATCCATCTGGAAAACAGTGAAGTCCATGAATGAGGCATAAGCAAGGAATAATCTAATAGCTTCAATCCTTGCTACTGGAGCAAACACCTCTTCATAATCAATCCCTTCTTCCTGAGTATACCCTTGTGCTACTAACCTTGCCTTGTTCCTGACAACTATTCCCCTCTCATCCTTTTTGTTCCTGAGCACCCACTTGGTCCCAATAGGCCTTGCCCATTTGGGACAATCAACCAGAATCCAAACCTCTTGTATGTCAAATTGTAAGAGCTCCTCTTGCATAGCTTCAACCCAGCTTGGGTCATTTAAAGCCTGAAAAATCTTCTTTGGCTCTTCTTGTGACAAAAATGCAGTAAACAGACAACATTGCATGTTGTCATGATTGAACTTCATGGTGATGTTAGCAATGAAGCTGTGCTCCTTTGCTGTATACCTTGTATGTCTGGGAGCTTCAGGATCCCCAATGATCTGAGAGATAGGATGATCCTTATTGATTCTGTAGGTAGGCTGCATGATGACTTCTGTTTCATCTTCTTCCAAATCAGAATTGATGGGGCTATTTTGATTAGGAAAGAAGTCCTCAAAGGAACTTCCAAATGAGACAGCATGACCTAAAGATGGGTGCTTGTGAGCAGAATGAAGCTCTGAATAACTAGGGCCTCCACTCCTGATGATTCTGCTTCCACTGCTGGATATGATAGGACCATCATTTATGGGTGTAGATGATGAGATGAGTGGGGATTATCTTTCTGCATCAGTAGTCTCATTAGCATCATGATCCTTTGTGAAAGAGGAATCAATTCCTTTAGCAGGGGAATCCAGGATTCCACTGCTTTCAGCCATTCCACTGCCTTCAGACATAGCAGGTGATGAGATTGGCTGTTCTTTTCCTGAAGCAGAATTATCTTCTTGTTTATCAGCTTCACTAGGAAACAATGAGGGTACATTCATGTACCTCAGAGGTGACTTCTCAGCATCACTTGTTTCTTGAGTACCTGAAATGTTAGTGTTCTGCAAGACAACAGGTACATAATTCATGGACTTGGAAAGTACATCTATATCAAAGAACCAGTCTGGACCTGTTTGAACATCTTCAGGTTTGTCTTCAAGAAAATTCACATGAAGATTTTCTGTGATTTTGCTTGTCTTCTTGTTGAAGACCCTATATCCCTTGCTGTTTAAGGAATAACCCACAAAGTATCCATCATCACCCTTTTCACTAAACTTACCAAGATTGTCAATGGTGTTCAAGATGATAACATGACACCCAAAAGGTCTGAAAAAGTCAATTAAGGGAGGTCTTCCATTAAACAGCTGATAAGGGGTCTTGTTGTGTGCCTTGACTACCAAGGCCCTGTTTTGCACATAGCAAGCAGTGGATACAGCTTCAGCCCAAAAGATAACTGGAAGTTTGGAATCAGACAGCATAGTTCTTGCAGCTTCAATGAGTGTCCTATTCCTTCTTTCTGCCAATCCATTCTGTTGAGGTGTTCTAGCAATGCTAAATTGCCTCTTGATGCCTTTGTTTATGTAGAAAGAATCCAATTTCTGATTTCTGAACTCACCACCATTGTCTGATCTTATGGTAACTACCTTCATGCTTTTTGACAGTTCAATTTGATTGATGAACCCAATGAGTACATCAGCAGTGTCACTCTTTTCAAATAGAAAGAATGTCCATGTAAATCTTGAAAAATCATCAGTAATCACTAAGCAGTACCATTTCTTCATTATACTTGCCACAGAAGTAGGACCAAAAAGATCCATATGTAGTAGTTCCAATGGCTTGGTGGTGGACATACTTGTTTTTGACTTGCAAGATGCTCTGTGTTGCTTCCCTTTCAGACATGCTGCACAAGTATGTTCAGTGGCAAAAGACTTGGAAGGAAGACCATGAACCAGATTATGCTTTACTAGTTTGTTCATGTTCTTGAAATTAAGATGACCAAGTCTTCTATGCCATTTCTTACATTCATCTGCTGAAGCTTTGGCAATGAAACATGTTTCATTGTCTTGGAGAGATATGTCCTTGAGATCAATTGTGTACATGTTCTTCTGTCTTGGTGTTCTGAGAACAATTGGAGTGTCTTTTGGTAAGACAAACTCCTTTCCTAATACCAAGCATTCAGTGTCAGTAAACAAGACAAAATTCTTGTTATCAGTCATCTGTGACACACTGAAGAGATTATATTTGAGTTCTTTCACCAAGTACACATTGTCAAAAGTCATCCCATTTGTGACAATAGTTCCTTTTCCTGTTATAGTTCCATGCCCATCTCCAAAAGAAACACCATCATTGTCATGCAGGGGTACAAAGTTAGATAAGTAAGCTTTGTGTCCAGTCATACTTCTTGAGCAGCCACTATCCCAATATGCTCTATCATCCCTTGTCTTCTTTGTCACCTGCAAAAGGAAGAACAAATTAGTTTTTCTTGGGGACCCAAGCCATTACAGACTTGGATCTACCTCGTGTATCAATGTAGGAGAGCTTATCAAAAACTAGAGATACACCATTAGATTGAGTACCCCTTTTGGGTGCCAAAACCCAACGAGCTGAGGCTTTCACAGCTTTTCCCCATCTTCCCATGTTCCTAGAAGGTACAACTTTTCTAGCAGGGGATACCCCAGTTTTAGCAGGGGAATCCTTATGCTTAGCAGAGGGAACCCACCTTTTGTTTTGGCCTCTGTTCATGTGTTGGTAAGGTCTAGGGCCAGGTCTATATGCAGTATAAGGTGTTGGGGTGGTCACAGAAGTGTTTGGCTTTGGGTGGACATCATTTTCCTTTCTAAGGGCTGGATCAACATATTTCTCAGCTACTCTATTTCTCAAGGCAGGGGCAACATACTTGGCAGGGGAAAAGGATTTTGCCCCTGCATTTAGAAGAATGGCTCTAGGTTGCATATCCTTTAAGGGATTTGCAGCCACCATCTCCATTGGTGCCTTACACTCTTGATAAGTGTGTTCAAAACTGCCACATGTGAAGCAGGGCTTGGTATTAATCACAAAGTCTTTTCCTAATTGATGAGACTTTTGGTCATTCCAATTTCTTTGATTACCTCTGGCATTCCTGTACATACCAGCATATTTAATGGTAGGTTTAGGAGACTGTGGCCTAGCATTAGATTTGGAAGAGATGCTCTTAGAGTTTGGATTGCTGCTAGATATTCCTTCTTTTGAAAATCTAACAGGGTTGTCAATTTGCTTTAAACCCACCTGTTCCTGTTTAACATCCCTAATGACACTAGTTTTAACTAGAGACTCTTCTGTATCAAGGTTATTAGGTATATAAGCACTCAAGTCAAACTCAATGTCATCCTGTTTTTCAAAACAAGGGAGACCAGTCCATGACAAGTCTTTTCTAGGATAGGCAGCATGGATGTTAGCAGGGGGTGGTGGTAAAGTAGCATTCATATTCTTAATTCCAAACCCTGTTTTGTCCTTAGGAGATTGACCAATTTCAAATGCCTTGGTTAAATCTTTTGAAGCTTTTCCAAATTTTTCAACAGTTTCCTCATCTATCTTTTGATTAGCTTTGAAAATTTCAAGTTCAGCAGTTAAAACATTTATAGATTGGTTATTCTCCTTGGCATCCCTTTCTAGAATCACAATGTGATCCCTATACTCACTTTCTCTTTGCCTATACTCTCTTATGGTGGACTCTAGTTGTTCTAAAGCACGTTTGTAATTATCAAGATCATTATCACAATTGATATAATCAGCTTTTATCTTTCTGATTTGATCATTTAAAGATTCAATATTTTTTCTACAAGCTTTAGTACAGTATGAGTCATCATATACCTCATTGTCAGAGCTGGAACTTGACATGGCCATAAGTGCAAAGTCTTCTTCCTTTTCCTCAGCCATCAAAGCTTGATTTCTTTCCACACTTTCTGTCATAGCACTCCAGTCCCATCCATTTGCTCCATCTATCCCCTGCATTGCTACCATAGCTTTAGCACCAGAATCGTCATCCTTTCTATGGCTATTTCCAGACTTAGGTCCTTTGCATTCTCTGGCAAAATGACCCTTCTTGCCACAATTGTAGCATTCAACTTTTTCTTTATCAAACCCAGCCACATCAGATGGATTAATTGTGATCTTCTTCCCATACTTCTTGTGGAACCTGTTGGCTCTCATGCTTAGCAAAGCCATATTCCACTTGATATCCAATTCTTCCAGTGCTTGCTTACTGATTTGACTCAGATCTTCATGCAACACTGTAGATCCTTGTGGCCCTTGAGATGCTATAAAGGCACATGCAGTATCAAGGCTGAATGTAGCTGGTTTGTCTTCATCATAGGAAGGTCCAGACCTGGTAGCAGGGGAATAAGTAGCAGGGGCTACTTCTATTCCACTGTTCTTGGAGATTCCACTGCTTTGTGATATGAATGCCATGTTAGCAGGGGAATCAGCGACTCCACTTGAGTTGGTGGGAATTGTCCCTTTTGACTTCATTTCATTGACAATAGGTTCAAAAACTTTTAAGTTATTGTATATATCATCAATATTCTTGTTGTCCAAGTCATCCTTATTCTGCCAGATTGCCTTATAGACAAACCATTCTTTCTGGAGGCTGTTAAGAAACCTGGTATTCACCTGCTCTCTTGATACCTCAATATCAAAGAATTCCAAGTGGGCCACCATGTCTTGAAGCCTATTGTAAATAGCTCCAATTGATTCATCACCTATTGCTTTGAAAGAAGCAAAATCATCCAGCATTTGATTCTTCTTCTTCTTCTTTGTGGCTTCATTTCCTCCAACGGTTGTGCCTATGGCTTCCCATAGTTCCTTAGCTGTCTTGTATTTCCTGAATCTGAGTTGATGTCTATCAGGTAGGGCCAACAGCAATGAGCTATGAGCCCTGACATCATGCCTTCTAGCCAGTATTTCCTTATCACATAGAGCAGCAGATTTCTTCTTGTCCTTACCTTTGGAACTTTCACCTTCATCCTTGCCTTCTTCAACTGCCACCATTTTGTTGAATTGATCACCAAACTCTATGATCTCCCAGAGAACATAGTGTTCCATTTTCAGGTATTGTTGGATTCTGAATTCCCATAATTCAAAGTTTTCAGGATCCAACATGGGTAGCTTGAGGGTATTGTGGTTGTTGCTGTTTGTGGATGAATCTGAAGACATGTTTGCTATGAGGATTTTGTTCTTGATTTAGACAAAGTTTCTCAACAAGCTCTGATACCACTTGTTGATCCCTAAGTCAGATCTTAAACCTTAATAGCTTGTTTAAGGGTTGTGATAGAGAGAAAGAATTCAATCTAACACTAGAGAAACCTTGCAAAGCAAAGTAACTAAACAAGATGCGGAATGTAATGTTTAGCACAAGAACAAATGAGATTCAAACGTTGAACTTTAATATATCAAAGATATACGAATACCCAAAGTGGTATTAGGGTTTACAAAACCTTAAAGTAATAATAATGAAAAACGAAATGAGAAAGACACACATTGCATGCTAACCTAGTGAGTCCTTTTATAGATGCAAGGACCCACGTACAAGATCACTACTAACAAACTATGGAAAGTATTAAGGAATAATAACTGAAACGCGTAAATATCTATTCCATGTTTATCTTGACAGCAGGGCCTTTGACTCCAGCAGGGGAACGGATCCCCCTGCCTTTGTTATTTAGCAGGGGGAACTTACTCTAGCAGGGGTATGAATAATCAACTAGCAGGGGAAACAAATAAGCATAGATTTATTCCCAACAGAGATTCCATGCTAGGCACAGACTATTTTCTGGCCCTTCGCGGAGTGGCTCCTCGGCATGTGTCGCAGCGGGGGGGTGGGGGTCTATTTGATGGTGTGGGGATGGATGCCTATCCACTTCTTCCTCTTGGGCTACAGCCGACGGATCCGCCCTGTTATTGACATTGCAAATTTTGTTTAGGCATTATATATTTCACAAGTATAGTGATACAACTAACAATCGAAGGGCACTTACGTGGTACCAATTGCAGGTTCTGGGCCGGTAGGAGCTACGACACTCACGGGGTAGCTCGCCAGACTGGCTCTCCCATGTGCGGGGTAGAGTCAGCCTGAGCAGTCGCAGTACCACTTCCCTCCTGGTACTGCGGATGGTCCTTCCTTAGTTTCTTTGGGGGAGCATTCGAGGCCCCGGCCTCATCCCCTATCTTCTTTGCCACCCTCCTGGTGGTCTTTCTCTTCCTAGAGGTGAGCGGGGCGGACCCGGAAGCTTGAGTGGTGTCTTCATTGAGGAAATCGTTCTCATCTTCCTGGTGGGTCGCGGTTCCCTCCAACAGTAGTTCTCCACCATCTTCATTATGGAAGTCCAATGGGGATTTCTCAATGATAGGCTCCCCTTCATCTGATCTTTGCTCGGACGTCTCTTCAAGAGGAATGGTGCGGTCAACGGTCGCATCAAGCAGGGGGAGCTCATTCTCCTTCAGCGGGCGGAACCCTTCAGGCACCTTCATTGGGTCGCCCTGGCGTATTAATCCGTGTAGGTTCATTTCTGCGGACATTTATACATACACGGGTTAGTGCGGTTTTACAAATACGCATGACATTTCACATTTACAAGGTGTAAGTAAGCCTACCCTCTCCCTGTTCCGTCAGGAAGCACGAATATAAGTCATCCCTCCCAAAGTATCGGCGGCTTATTCCTACTAAGCACAGAAAGTGTTCCGGCAACCCCCTATGGAATTCTGTGCGGTGGGTATCTAGTATTTTTAAGTCTTTGCTACTATAGTCTTTGGCTTTGGGCGGAAAGTCTTTTGGTGCTTTGGTTTTGAGTACAAAAGGAGTGGGGAATACCTTCTCATCAACAAAGAAGTAATGGTCGTACCAGTTCTTAAGGGAGTCTAAAGGCTTCCTATACGTCATGGGGGCGTTCCCGGTTCGCTTTTTAAACGATAGCCACCCATTCACTAGCTGGGGGAAGTAAAAATCCCTAAAAAGGTTCACGGTCGGAGTCACCCCGCAGGTATGGCATGTAATTTCAAACTGGTTGATTTTACACGCCCCTATGCAGTGAAGCTGGGTTATGTGGAAGTCGTAATACAATAGTAGATCTACCTAGAATTTGGACAGGGGGATGCGGTAGTTGGCCGAATCAAAAAGGCGCGTGTACACGCCTATTTTCCCCGCCGGTGCATCCGTAATCGCCTCACCTTCACCTGGATAGGTGGGGTGTACGCTTTCGGGAATGTAATACTTCGACAGAAAGTCGATGTATTTTTCCGCCGACAACACGTTAAGGACATCCGTGATAAGTGGGTTGTCCTTTACCATGTTTTATAAAAAGGTTTTGAAAGGCGTGATGATCTAACCTGCGGCGGAGGAGATCCGTGGAATCAAAGGCAAAGTTTTTGAGGTTGAAGCTTGAAACTAACAATGGCGGAAGGAAGGATGAATTGTGTGTGTAACAAACACACACCAACTCTTATATAGGGTTGCCTCAGTTTCCGAGGCAACGTGGATGTTCGACACGTGTAGGCCACTACGCCTATCCAACGGATGGGATTTCTGACACTTCTGCAAAATCAGAAGGGGCCTATGGGTCACTTCTTGGCAGTATTACGTGGCTCAATGGTGGGCATTAATGATGCACTTTTGTAGAAGTGCGACTGACCAGTTGACTATCATTAATGCATTTATTCTTGCGTCGGGATATGCGGTCTTACGTAAGACCATATTCAATGCTACATTTAATTTGTCAACTACTTTGCGTGCGGCTGGGGTGCTATTAGAATGATATTCCTCAGACAGGCAGCCACGTGCGGCCATAGCAAAATTTTCAGTATTTTTCATTCCCTAGGTCTTTCTTGGTATGTCCGGAGAGCATCTTAATAGTCTAGAGGTTACGCCTACGGCTGTAACAACTAGACTGGGGGGCATGATGACGTATAGTCCCCAGCCGGGTCAGGAACCCGGCCCACGGGTACTACCCGTATCCGGCCCATCACTGATGTGTGGGAATAATGTCATTTAAAGCTTATGGGTTAGACAGAATCATATTCTGTCTAGGAATAGGATTTACCCCAAAAGAAGAGGATATTTACTCACCATAATTAGAAGATAACAATCAGTCTAATTCTGTTACTTATCCTTTCCTTGGGGCCAAAGTATCAATGGCATCCCACTAGGGTTTCACTGCCTATAAAAGGAACTCCCAAGGGTTCCACAAAGGTATTACGTTCTAAACTCTCAACTCACATAAAACCCTAGCCGATTACTTACTCTCACGCCGGAGTCTAATCGTGGGAAACATTCCCACGGTAAGCCTAACACGTGTTGTTTAGTGTGCAGTATCCCAACCAAACAGTTTACTTGGTGCAGGAGCCGGAGCCCAGCCAACCCGAATTAAGCCTAATTCGGGTCTAGCAAGGATCACCCAACTTTTGCATCAACATCCCAAGTCATATTATTTCATACAAATTTTACAAAGCATTTGAATGGAAATTGTTATTTAAGTACGGGCCATGAATTCTTGTCGTCTTCTCGAGAATTACCTTCAAGTACCTGAGATAAAACATGTTAAAAGAAAAGGTCAGTGATAACGCCGAGTGAATTCATAGAGTTCAATAAAACTATTAATATATCATCGGTATATAATTATTACCGAAAATCATTTTTGTACAAATCATTGTAATAGGTCATAAAATAGCCAAAGTCATTTATACAAATCCTTATCAAAAATCATAATATAGGCTTTTGCCTTCAAAATCATTATACGAACCAAAGTCATAAAAACATCATACAATACGTTTTATAACGTTGTATAAAGTTATATAAAAACCGTTATATGAATATGGTTATGTAAAACCAAAACACGAACATAAAGTCAATAATAAGACCCCGTATTGCTAGTCAGGCAATTCATTGTAATTCAGTACGTATAGCAGTATTTCGTTATTTGGATTATTATAAGCCTCATGACATTGTTACCTTACTACAATAAACAACGGGTAGCTAACCCGAAACTCATTTGCCCATCTAAATTAGCGTGTCGTCACAATAATCACACTTGTGTAAATCTTCTCATACATAAATTCGCTTACCAATCAATGTGGCACGACGGGGATCAACCGTCAAGGCGCGAACTGAGGTGATCGTCCCCCAATAGTACTATTATATGCATAAGCGTCTACCAAATCCCGGTGGTTCACAATTCATGCTAATGGGACTTTTAGTGACATAACCTAACTTTAATAATCCATTTCATTTCATATATCGGGTCATATAATCATACATCGAGTCATACAATTAGTCGGGTCCAAACCAATAAACAAACAATCGGGACAAATGGTGTCCTATTTTAGTAAAAACTAACATGTTATCTCCCTCGCGGGTTTATAAAATATTTCATAAAAATATTTAAAAGAGTGCAAGGCTATGAACTCACGTTGATGTGGGAAAGCGGGTTATCGGCAATTCGGATGTACGGTACGTGCTTCAATCACGGAAACCTAGACAAATAATACTTGTCTTAGACTCTTGTCCAATGACTTTATAAAATAACAATTATGTATACATATGATTATTTTATATATATGATGATGATCAAGTGGGTTTATACATTTTTATTCATTCATTATAGTGTTTATGTGTTGGTAACATTTTTATACTAGTTTTACTAGTTTTACTTATTTACATGTTTTAGGCCCAATAACACTATTACAAGCCCAATACTTTATATTAGTCCATTTTACACTTTTATTATAAGTATTATACTTTTCAGGTTGGGCCCAAGTGGGTTAAGCCCAATAAGTAAGTTTATAAGTGTTTTACCAAATTAGTCGGGTTTATTGTCCATTAAGGCTACTTTGGCCCATTAATGTCTATATGTTGTAAAGCTCGGGTTTTATCGGTTTATACTTGTTATATATGTTTATACATCAGTATGTGAGTTTATAAAAGTTTACATTAGACGGGTCCAACCGTCTAAGTTTTATTTAACAAAAACGTTAATCTTTCGGTTTTAGCCGAAAAGACGTAAAAATCATGTTTATAGTTTTTATAACTTATAAATCTTATTCAACTATCATTTTTATAAAGTGTCCATTTATTTAACCTTATACATATTATATTAATGAAATTTATAAGTTAGTGGGTTTTAATTCACATTTTATAATATATTAGTTTGAGTGCTTATATAATATTATTAAACATTAATTCTTCAAAATCTGATTTTTAGTTTCATCTTCACCATTTTTATCATATCTTGATTTCTATAAGGAGATAGAAGCTCATTTTTGGATGGCATAAACTTCACATTATGTTCTACAAATAAGTTAGTTATAGCTACTGCTCGTTCCATGTCTAACTATCCTTAACAGTCCCTACAAAACAGACTATTCAGATTGGTACACTCATCTTGTTTTGATCATATCTCACTCATTTTGATAATTCCATTGCATGGCCAACTCTCACATGTGTATGACATCTAACACTTACTGTAAATGGATTTCACCATGCATTTTTATCAGTTTATAACTTGGTTACTTACTGGTTTTATACAGCCATCTTATTAAGCAAGATTTAACCATTTTTACATGTGGTTTTTCCATCTTTTTACCCATGTTTATCAAATCTATCAACACCAAATCCCCACATAATATTTTTAATCATCATTTATCATCATATACATATACATAAATAAAGAAAATACAATATTACATAATCAAAATAACAAGAGGATAGGAAGAACAATCTCTATACCACCATTAGTGATGAAAAGATGAGTCTTTGATGAACAAGGCTTGGATTTTGATGGCAAAACTTGTGATAAACCAATATCATCTTCAAGTATACCAACATTTATAAACTTCTCATGGAAAATCATCCCTATGACACCAACAAATCTTCTCCTTGGATGTTAGAATCACCTCCAATCTTCAAAGCTTCAAAGTAGCATCATCATGTGTATGAGTAACACATGATTTTATGGCTAACATAGATCAAATGAGGGTTGTTTTTTTATGATGGTTGGACGAATTTTATAGAGAGAGGAGAGGAGTGTGTGAGTTTTGCATGTGAAATGGAAGTAAGTGGTAAAGTTTAGTGGTTTTTGCTAGTTTGGTCGGATAAGTTAGCTTTCATGTGAAGCTAAGCTTACATGTGTAAGCTTATAGCTACAAGGGTGCCACATCATGGATGTGGTGTCCTCTTTTGGCCATCCCATGTGTTAGTGGGGTGGGAAAACTTGTTTTGTCCCATCCCGCTAATTTACGGGTATTCCTCGATTCTAGTTTCCTCGATTTGTGTGCCCTCGGGTCATTTTACGAAAAACGTTTTTATAAATTATGAATCAACGGCACAAAACGAATCTAATAAAAATTGTCTCATAAAAACGGAGTTCGAAAATGTAAATACATAATCCTAAGGTTTTCGGTTTAGTCGTAAAGGACGTTAAATTAAAATCGTAAGTCCTAATCTCTTCTCGTAAATTTGTGAGTTTATGAACCAACACAAATTTAAAATCTCAAAATAATATTCACGGACAAATTTATTTCCTGAAATGTCGGACTGTCACCAAAGATGGTGTATGTAAACGTAAGCACGTAACGGTGAATCCTCCGGTTTAGACGTAGTCGATGCTACTTCAAGACGTAAATCCAAATTTCTTCCCAAAAATAAGTCAGTTCATATTATAACATTAAAATAATGTTTTCAATTAAATATTGAGAATAAAATATAAACCATAATTTGACGGACTGTCACAGTTTTTATCATGCTTCTTTAATTGCATAGAAGCGTAGGCAATCACTTTCTTTCTTTGCATCAACACTGCTCCCAATCCTTTATATGAGGCGTCACAATATACCTCAAAGTCATCATTGCCCTCGGGTAAGGATGAGAGAGGCGCACTACACAACTTCTGTTTTATCAATTGGAAAGCTGATTCCTCCTTTTCTCCCCAATTAAATTTTACTCCTTTTTGAGTAAGTTTTGTCATTAGTTTGGCTATTTTGGAGAAGTCTTCAATGAATCGGTGATAGTATCCGACTAGGCCTAGAAATTGGCGGATCTCCGTTGGTGATTTGGGAGATGCCCAACTCTTGACGGATTCAACCTTTTCAGGATCTACGTGAATACCATCGCTGTCAATGATGAGGCTGCTTTTATACATAGTCTCATCATCCAAATAGGGCTTAAAATGCATTAAATATCATCAAAATACCCAAATATATGCTTGTGTTTGTTTCTTGTGTATTTTAGGTACGGATATTAAGAAAATGACAAAAGATCACAAGAATCAGTCAAAAACAAACACGAGAAACGAAGCCGCACGATGAACCAAGCCCTAATGAAGAATTTTCCAAAGAAAACCCTTGAAGATGTGAAGAATTATGAAGAAGGGTCCTCCAATATGGAAGAATTGACACTTTATACCCTTGTATCTTTATAATTACAAGTTTGGTCCCTAGAGTTTGTCAAAATTATAAAAAGGACCCTTAACTTTGAAGAATTGGCAAATTTAGTCCCTCAACAAAACTAAATTGCCAATATTGGTCCTCCAAGAAGTCAACAAACAAGTCAAAACCTTGAAGTATGAAGACATGTCACTAACAGCCCTTGAAGATTGAAGAAATTACATTTCAAGTCCTTGATAAAAGTTTGTAAACATAATGGGCCAAATTTGACAAGTGATTGAAACTTGTTATAAAGGGAAATGGACTTTTTAGCTGTTATTTACAAAATGAACAAAACATGGGAACCAAGGGACTTGTTCTGCCAAACACACAAACTCATCCCCACCAATCATTTCTCCACATCACCTCCACCAGCCAATAACATCACACCACCTCACCATCCACCCCACGTCACCTTCCACTAAGTTTGAATAACTGATTAATCAGTTATTTAATAACCTTCCCTCCAAACACCAAATTTAAAACTCACTAATCCCAAAACAGATTAAAACCCACCCCTAATCTCCAATAAACCCTAACTAAACCCAGGATGAACCCACATCAAAACAAAGGGTTTTCCCCTATAAACTTCCAGAACACTAATTAAGGGTCCCCTAATCCTTTTTTAATTCCCAAAAACGTCACCATCCCATCCCATGTGATCAACCCAGCTTCCCCTGACCCACATTTTGGCTCCAAGACAAAACCAGTACAAAAAATCAACGAATTGGAAGGATTGCTTGCTTTTTACAACCACATTGGATGGCCAAGATCAAATCCAACAGCTGTATCATCACATGGCATCAAGTCCAATTTCAAAATTGTCAAAGATACTTCAAAGATTCGAATTTCTTCAAGGGAAAAAGTGGAAGTTCATATCATTAGGGTTAGAAGTTCTTTTCAGTTCTAGAACCCTTGTAGCTCGTCTATATAAGAGCCATAGGAGATAGCACTTAGTTTTGTTCTTGATTTTTCTCCTTTTTCACAAGCGTTGTAAAACCAGTTTATGAATGAATATAAATGGTCTTGAGTTTGATGATGAGAAAGATTGAGTCCCATTTACATTTCATGTTGTGTTTTGTTTGAAAGAGTTTTTTTCAAAAAGGCATTTTAAGTTTCTGTTTTCAAGTTTTTTCAAGTTCTTAAATCCGTTTTTCAGTTGAGCTAGAAAGTTTATAGGCCACATAAGCTACTCATTTGAGCTCTTATATGACCATAGAACCCTGATATCTAAGGGATATCTAGATTCAGTGGGTATAACCTTGGATAAGAAGTGTTGTGAGGTGGAAATTTTCTTGCTAGTTGGCTCTCTTTGTTTATTTACACTTTACTGTATCAAAAGCTACAAGCCAAAAGCTTGTAGCCTTTGATACTTGCAGTTTTTCTTGGTCTTGTGGTGTTGTGCAGGTACAAGGAAGCAAGACTTATTATCTTTGCATCATATTTTTTAATTATTGTTTGAAGATATTGTTAAGCTTTGGGGTCCTACTTTGGATTCCCTCAACAAAGCTCTCTACATAGCTTCTATAGTTCCATTTCAATCCTTTTAAACTTGTTTTGGAAAGCACTAGCAGGTATTGGCTTTAAATCTCTCATTTAACCTTGTTGACTAAAAATGCATAATTTGTGAGTTTTATGTGATTTGATGTGTAGCTTGTTATGAGTTAAGTAAGTGTGCCTGTTTTTACTCAATTCAGTGTTCTGTTCTTGTCAAGATTGCCTATTACCTGTTTAGTTGAGATTTGGATGCATGTCATGTGTTAAAATCTGATTTTCAGTTTTAAAGGAGTGTTTGGATTAGTTGTTTAATTGAGATTTGTGACAAGAATTTGGGTTAAGACCTGTCTAAATATACTTCTTAGGTGGTTAATAGGTGATATTGTTACTTAGCTTTCTGCTTGGTGAGGTTTTAAAACAAGTTGCATGATAAAAATTGGAAAAGTGGTCAAAAAAATCAGTAAGTGCCTTTTACTACTTGTTTTGTGAAATTTATCCCAACCAATTGTGAAGTCTGCTAGGGTAGGGTATTAAGTAGGGTTTGAAATAGATTTTAAGTGATTTGGGTAGCTTATGTGCAAAATTTGGCTTATTGAATTTCGCAATTGTGCTAACTGAATCAGCAAAAATCATATCAGACCCCCATAGGCTTAATCATAAACATTGTGTGCTTGATTTGCTTGATTTTTGTGAAAGGACTTGTGCTTTTCTTGTTTAACTGACTTCCCACAACCCAACTGGTTGTGGGAGTGCCCTAATTATCCAACAAACATCAGCAAAATCCAGGAACAAGACCTCTTGTTCAATTCTTCACAAGTGAAGAAATACTCTTTGTGTTCATCAAACAAGGATCCTATCTGAACACGTTTTTGATTCAAGTAGCTTCAATTCTTGTTTATTTGTTATAAAATTTATGTTTTAGAGTAGCTAAGGTTACTGTTTCTGAGTATTTAATGTTTAAAAAAAAGGTTTTTTACAAAAAGGACGTGGCCAGGACTCGAACCTGCGCCACTCCTCTCACACTCCAACGTGATAACCAGTTGCCCTAGGGTCTTTGACTGGTTATCACTTGGACTTTCCAATACTTAAGTATAGTTTGTTTTTAGCTTATTTAATCTTTCAGCTTAGTTATAAGCTGATTTCAGCTTATTGCTTTAGGGTTTTTTCCATTTAGTATTTTTCTTTTGTTTTCATTTAGTTTTAGGACTTTTTGGTTCAAAAAGTTTATTTTTCCCGTATATAATTAATTTTCTAGGATTATTTTAAGTTTAAATTTTAGAAAGTGAATAAAAAATAGGAAAAAGCATTTTAAAAATATGAAAAAATAGTTTTTAGGTTTTTAACAATATTTTTGAGGTTTACAACTATTTAAGTTTCCAATTTAACTTATTTTTTATTTTTTATGATTTTTAACCAACTTTGAAATTTAATATAAAATTATTTAAAAGGATTTGGAAACTTTTGATTGCATTTCTGTCTTAGTTACATTATTCTAGATTTTTGGAAATTTTTTAGAATTTTTTTATAAACTTTGATTTTTTTGAATATTTTAATATTATTTTATTATTAAAAATTGAAAGTTTGATTTTTTAAGTTTTTACATTTTTCCTAGGTTGTAGACACTTAATTAGGAGTTTTGTAACTTTCCAAATATTTTTAGGGCTTTTCAATTATTTTCTAGGATTAATTTAAGTTTTAATTGATTTTAATAGTTTTTAAGTGTTTAAAAATAGTTTTATTTGTTTTTAAAATTTTAAAAAATACTTTTTAGCTTAATTAGGTTATTTTTGAGGATTACAAGCTTTAAAATCTTGTTTAGGGCTTTTTAATAATTAATTATGATTTTTAGGGCTTTATTAGCATTAAAAAGTCATTATCTAATTAATTAAAAGGTTTTAGCAATTTTGGATTTTTTGTAAACTCTTAGAATATTATTGTGGATTTTTAGTAATTTTTAGGAATTTTTAGGTTAAAATTTTAATTTTTGCACTATTTACGGTTTTACGTGATCGCCTTTTTCGTCTTAGTTTAATCCGTCTTCGTAACCATCAATCTTTTCTAATCTCATTTCTTTCTTTCCTTTTCAATCATATAATCACAAATCAAAATCAATTCATTACACAACGCACTTGCCTCCTCGAGAACGAACTCACTTTTAGGGTCATTCACACACGGTTTTCCTAAATCGTCGTGCTTACTTGCCCTAATTACCTTCCTTTTCCTAAAGGGGTAATTTTACTACAATCATTTTGGCGCCGCTGCCGGGGAGGCGTGTTGTGTTTTGATTTGAACATTGTTGTTTTTATATATAGCCATAATAGCTAGTTGTATTAGTAGCACTCTACTAATACGTATTATCGGTTTTTTGTTTTTTGTGAATACTATTACTATATTGTATACGTAGAACAATAAATTTACAAGTACTCCAAATACGTGAGAAATCACAACCTTGACTTGGGAGGTCATTACCCAATCATTGTATTCGAATCTCAAACCAAAGAAAAAGGCAAAAATAGATAAATACTTTCGTGAAGCTCGAATTTGAAAAATACAAACTATAAGGTGGGTATAAGGCGGTTGTATTTCACGACCTAAAGGAAAAAGGCTCTTAAGTGCTTCGCGCCGCCTCGTTTCCTCCGCTTGCTTGTGCGTATTTTGAGATTGAAAGCTAATCGAGGGTTTTGCCGCCCAAAGTATTACTTAAGTATCATATATATTTTCTTGGTTTCATTGATTAAACCCTCTTGAACGATTTGGTGTTCCACCATCGTTCTAAAGTCATCGAAGGCGTTCACTTCACGTGATCGTTTTCATTCCTTGAGGCTTCTTTAATCAAGAGATTTGATTAAAGAGGAGATTTGTAGATTTTTGTCTACCTAATACATTCCACAAAATCCAAAAAAAGTAAAAACAATCAAAAACCACAAAAAAATTGAAAAAGTAAAAACACCAAAAAGAATCTTCTTTGCTCACCCTCTCATTGTACGTGACGTTTATGCAAACTCGCTCCAAAGCAAGACGTGCTCGTAAACGAAGAAACAAATCAACCACTCCTTCTAGTGAGGAGTCTCCTATTGACGAACCCATCGTAGTGAAAGAAGCACCCATGGCTAATCGAACTATGATGGAGTTGCTTCAAGCACCCACCGAGGGTTATGGAGAAGCGATTGTGATTCTCGCTATCCTTGCGGAGAATTTTGAGGTTAAGACGGGTTTGTTGTCCATGATTCAAAACAACAAGTTTCGAGGTGACGAAAAGGACAACCCTCATAACCACATTCGCCAATTTAATCGTCTCACCGCCACTTGCAAGTTTATGGACGTCTCTAACGACTCGATTAAGATGATGCTTTTTCCGTATTCCTTAGCGGGGCCCGCAAAAATTTGGTTAGAGAAAGAGCCACCAAATTCTATATTGACGTGGAAGGATCTCGTTTCAAAATTCGTGAACCAATTTTTTCCGCCCTCTAAGACTACGCATTTGAAAAACGAGAGTTCAAAGTTTTCACAAGAGTATAATGAGAGTTTTTCGACGGCTTGGAATAGGTTTAAGGAAATGTTGCACGAATGTCCTCATCATGGTTTTTCCGACTTGCATCAAATTGACACGTTTTACAATGGCTTGAACGATCATGAGCGTGATTATCTTAATGCCGCCGCGGGTGGTAATTTTTTGTGTAAGACGGTCGAGGAAGCATTGTTAATCATTGAGAATAGGTCTAAGGTCTATAGTCCTCGTAGCACGTCGAGTGTTCGTAAGACTTCGTCTTCGCCTTCGCCTTCATTGTCACACACCGTTGATGCTTGCCAAATCGAGGCTAATTTGGAGAACAAGATTTTTGATAAGCTTAAAGGATTGTTAATTGAGTTTAAAGTTGGTGAACAACCCACTCCCGCTACGGCTAAAGCGGTTGAGGTTTCTTGTATGTATTATGGTGGAGCTCACGATTACTCCGAGTGCATTACCAACGGTGGTAACACTTCGAGTGCCTTCGCGGCCGCGAGAACTTATAACCAAAACGGTCAAGTTCCCCGCACTAATCAATTGACTCCACCGTGTTTTCCACCAAATCAAAATGCTAACAATTATCGAAACAATCAAGTTGGTTACCAAAACAATCAAAGAAACAATTACAAGGGTAATAACAACTATGGGAATCAAGGAAGTAGTAGCCAATTGCAAATTCAAAACCAAAACCGTAATTTTCAAAACACAAGTCAAGGTCTTCAAAATGTTTACACTAAAGAACTTCCAATGGACTTTTTGAATTACGCTACGGCAAATGATAAGATTTTGGAAAACATTCAAGAGCAATTCGCTAGTCAAGCTAGGGACACGGCTAAAAACACCAAGGAATTGGCTAATTTTGTGAAGGAAAATCTTAACATGAGAAATGAGTTGAAAAATGATTTTGCTAATCAAATTAGAGGTCAAAACAATAAAATTGAACAAAGTCATGCTAGGCTTGAACAAAGAATTGACCAAAAAGCCGCTAGTCAAGATGTTAAGCTTAATGCTATTCTAGAAGCCGTCATGGGGAACAAAGCCTCTACTTCGGGTAGTCTACCTAGCAACACCGTATCAAACCCGAAGGGAGAAATGAAAGTGATTACCACACGAAGTGGTAAGGCACTTAAAGAACCGACTCCTCAACCAATTACTCCAACGGTGGAGGAAATTGAGGAAGAACCCGAGGTGGTGGTCGAAAAGGAGTGATAGGTGTGAAAACACCCATCCTTTTACCACTTATTTCTGGCTAAAACAAGACCAAAACACGTATTTAATATCATTTGTTTGGAATTATGCGTGGTTTTTGTGTTTATTTTGTTTTCAGAGTCAACCGGGAGAATATTGAAGAAAACATGGAATTGCACGGGTTTTATCGAGGAAAAAGACTCAAGACGAAGTCTATTGTCCAAGAGAAGCAAAAGATTTGAAGTCATTGTGCCTATTTGAAGATTTATCGAAGAATAGAGCCAAAGATGGAAGATTCATATATGTCGAAGAACTCGAGCCTATTAAACAAAATATTATAAGACGAGTTGGAATTATTCACCGACACTTCTCAAAATCCGAAGTCGGAAACGTTTATTTAAAGAAGCGTGAAGACTAAAGAAGAAAGAAGAAAAGAAGCCCGATACGAAAGCCCATTCACAAGCCCATATCGCATGCCTATATATAGGGGTCTTACTTCACACTTAGTCTTTAGTTAGTTTTTGAGTTTTTCATTTCTCTAGTTTTAGAGAGAGAAAGTTCCAAACTTTCTCTCACTAGATTTTTCTTTGTTTTCATCTTTCAAATTTAAGCTTTCTTTAATCTTTGTACTTTGAGTTTCATTAATCCCATTCAAGTTAAGCTTTTGAGTTCTTCAATCTTCTTCTACTTTTCTTATTTCACCTAAATCCTTGATCTGATTGTTTAATTTCATACGGTTTGGATTTGTAGATGAGTTTGCGATCAAAGTTTAATCTTTCTTGTTTCTTTTTAGGCTCTCACGCGGATAAGCTATAGGCCTTCCATGCTTATTGGCTTAACTCTTTTTTAAGCCTATTGTTTTCGGATTTCATCATGTTTTTAGTCATTCAAAAGCTTCGTTTATAAAGTTTATGATTTCTCGTTTTTAAAAGTTGTCAAATTTTAGCTTTTTAGGTTATTTAAAGTCCCGGTTAAAATAGCTTATTGTATAAGCTTATTGAAATTTCAGCTTTTCACCATTTTCGGATTAGTTTTGCACTCCATCGCAATATTGGGGTTTGAATATTCCGACGGTTTCAGTGGTTTAGATCGCAATAACCCTTAAGGGTTCTACTTTGCGGTAGGGTAGTAATTCCCCCTTATTCCGATCTGGATTGCGATCGCTTATTGCGATCGCACATTCCGACGGGGCTAAGGTCCTTTTTAAGTCAAAACTCTGGCCAATTTTTATTTACAACATTCCGATCTAGAACTTTCCGATAGCTACATTCCGACCGACTTCATTGCGACAGCTTTGTTTTTGAATATTCCGATGGTGACTATTATGGACATTCCGATGGACTTTTCCTCGACATTCCGATGGATCATTTTTGTTACATTCCGATGCTTTTGACTTAATACATTCCGATAGAAATAATTTTCCATATTTCGATAGAACAAGTTTTTAAGTATTAATTCAATTGGATTTTCAAAGTATTCGTCTAATCTTTTCTTTACGTTTTCAAGCATTCAGTTTTAACTTGTCAATCTAGTTTAATCTTTTAAAAGTTTTAATTTTACTCTTCGACACTTACTTATTTGTCATTAGTTTAAAATAGATAAACAAACCAAAACGTTTTTATTAACCAAGAACAAATCATTCCACTTAGAGCCGTGATCAATTCGAGAGGATACTGAGAACTAAATCCGAACCCATAGCAAAATCATATGTATTAAATGGCGCCGCTGCCGGCTCTTCTCGTTAAGATCAACAGTTTTTTGTGAGAACTTGGATTTTGGGATCCGTTCCCCGTGAACGTTACTTTTTCATAAAAAATTTCAAAAACACAAAAAAATATAAAATTTTCAAAAATCCTAAAAATTAAAAAAGATAAAAACCAAAAATATTTTTGCTTTGTTTTTGCATTGTTAGTTCTTTTGCAGGTGTATGCGCACTCGGTCAACGTCTTATCAAGAGCCCGAGCCTCTCGAAGACTTAGACATGGCCGGTGTACAAAACAACAACAATAACCCACCTCTCAACAATAATAACAACAACAATAACAATCCACCTCTCAACAATGAGCCTCTACCAGACAATCGCCCGATGATTGAACTTCTACAAGCACATGTAGATGGTAACAATGATCCAATTTTCATACCCGCGATTGCAGCCAACAACTTTGAGCTCAAATCCGGTTTTATCCAGATGGTCTCTGCTCAACCATTCTTGGGGCGTACCATTGATGATCCACATGACCACATCAAGAGATTCTTGCAACTCACTAATACGGTCAAATACAATGGTGTTCCACAAGAGGTAATCCGTTTACAACTTTTTCCCTTTTCTTTAGAGGGACAAGCCCGACATTGGCTTGCTAAGGAACCGCCACAGAGTATTCTTTCGTGGACGGATTTGGAGACCAAGTTTATCAACTACTTTTTCCCACCCTCTCGTACTACCGCTTTGCGGAATGAAATTATCAATTTTGAACAAAAGTATGAGTCGTTTAGTGAATCTTGGGACCGTTTCAAAGATCTTTTAAGTAAATGCCCACAACATGGTTTTACCAAAGTGCACCAAATTAACACTTTTTATAATGGTTTAAGCATGAATGACCAAGATTCACTAAACAGTGCCTCGGGGGGTAATCTTTTGGCTAAGACTTCCAATGCTGCTTGGGATGTCATTGAGAATAAGTCTCGTGTGCAAACCAAGAGTGTTCGGACCAATGTCGCTAGTGCTAGTACTAGTGACAGCGACAAGCGACTTGAAAAAATTGCTACGCTTCTTGAATCGCTTGTTACCCACACCCCCAACAACACCAACAGCATCAACGCTAAAAACGCTCAAGTTAATGCTGTCAACCAACCATGTGAGATATGCGGGGGTCCTCACTCTTACACAACTTGTACTGCCACCCAAGACTACCCTTCTGAAAATGTGAATGCAGCATATGGCACCTATCCTCAACCTGCTTATCAAGCTCGTCCCCAAGGAGACCGGAACCTGCTTAGCTACCGCTCAAACAACTATCTCTCACCACCCGGTTTTACTCCTAACAACCCAAACCAACAACAAAACCTCAACCGCCCTCCTCAACAACAACAACAATCTCATAGACCATACATACTACCTCACAAACAACAACATCCACCTCAACGAAACAACCAAGTTTACCAGCAACCTGCTTATCAACAACCCACATACAATGCTCCTCCCAACCAAACCACCGCTTTACACCAAGAAGTGGAAACCTACATGAGGACTAATGATGTGATCGTAGGAAATCTTCAGCGGGAAGTGCTCAACTTGAAAGCAGACCTGGTGAAACAAGGGAACGATCTGAGAGCTGACATGAGAAACACTTTGGATAGTCAAACGAATGACTTAAAAAACATGATGGCTAGTTTCTTCCAAGGTAATCAACCCTCTTCTTCGGGTACTCTTCCGAGTAACACTGTTGCGAATCCAAGAGGGGAGATGAAAGCAATCACCACTCGTAATGGCAAAGGTACCAAGGAACCCGAGCTTCCTATACCTCCACCGGTGGTTGTGACTAAGGAGAACGAGTCACCTGCTCCTATTCCTCATCTGTCTCCTTCCCCAATTTCTCCACCTCTTACTTCTACCCCTCCTCCACCCAAGGATGTGAGTGATCCTATTCTCCCAAAGCCTTCCTCTTCTTCCGATATACCTTATCCATCTAGGTTGAGGAAAGAGAAGCTCAAAAGCAAGGACGATATTCAGGTTTCGAACTTTCTTAAAATGTTTAAACAATTGAATTTCAACATCTCCTTCGCTGAGGCTCTCGCTCACATGCCCAAGTATGCGAAAATGTTCAAAGATCTTCTTAGCGACAAGGAGAAGCCTCTTGATATTGCTAACACCCAACTTAATGAGAATTGCTCTGCAGTGCTCCTAAGGAAATTGCCAACCAAGCTTGGTGATCCGGGTCGTTTCTTAATCCCTTGTAACTTCCCGGGAGTAGAGAATTGCATGGCCCTAGCCGATCTAGGTGCCAGTATTAATTTAATTCCTCTAAGCGTTTGGAAGCAATTATCTCTCCCTGAGCTAGTCCCCACCAAAATGACTTTGGAATTAGTCAACCGTACGGTTGCTTATCCAGTGGGGATAGCCGAAGACGTCTTTGTAGGAGTCGACAAATTCACTTTTCCTGTCGATTTCGTTGTCGTTGACTACGACATGGATCCTCGTGTGCCATTAATTGTTGGTCGTCCATTCCTGAGGACCGGTCACACTCTCATCGATGTTGAAGCCGGTGAGCTTATCATGAGACTGGGTGACGATAAAATTGTCTTCAACATGGGAAAGTTGTCTAAACAACCTTATTCCAACGAGAGTGTTAATTGTATTGACGTTCTTGATGAGGCTTGTGAAGAACACTTTATTGATGCTTGCAAGAATATTCCTACCTCTCTTCCCAATGTTGAGACCGTTTCCTCTATTGATTCATCACTGTCTCTATTTGGAGAAAGTGATTCCTTTTGGAAAGAACTTGAAGCCACCATGGGAGATGTGAACTTAGCAAATGAAGATTCTCCTACCGATGGGGATAAAGACATGCGTTTCTTTGAAAACCTTCTCAAAGATGACGATCTTTCTCCACCATCTCCCACGGTTATTGCTATCGATGCTCCGACTTTGAAAACGCCTCCAATCGAAAATCCTCCGGATTTGGAACTTAAGGAGTTGCCGCCCCATCTCGAGTACGTGTTCCTTGAAGAAAACAAGAATTCGCCTGTCATCATCGTGAAGGACTTGAAAGAAGAAGAAAAATCTCGCCTCATCGCCGCGCTTAAAGATCATAAGAAGGCAATTGCTTGGAAAATTTCCGATATCCGCGGAATTTATCCGAACTTTTGTACTCACAATATTCTCATGGAAGATGACTTTAAACCCGCAATCCAGAGCCAAAGAAGGGTTAATCCTCGAATTCATGACGTCATCAAACAAGAGGTTATCAAACTTCTTGATGCCGGCTTGATTTACCCTATTTCGGATTCGACGTGGGTAAGTCCCATCCATTGTGTGCCCAAGAAGGGCGGAATAACCGTTGCTTCCAATGAACACAACGAGTTGATTCCCACTCGTCTCGTTACTGGGTGGAGAGTTTGTATTGATTATCGCAAGCTCAATGATGCCACGAGAAAAGACCACTTTCCTCTTCCTTTCATGGATCAAATGCTCGAGCGTCTTGCGGGTAATGACTATTACTGCTTCTTAGACGGTTTCTCCGGGTATTTTCAAATTCCCATCGATCCCAAGGACCAAGAAAAGACTACATTCACTTGTCCCTACGGAACATTTGCTTACAAACGCATGCCTTTTGGTTTATGTAATGCTCCTGGGACGTTCCAAAGGTGTATGATGGCTATCTTCCATGACATGGTGGAAGACACTATGGAAGTATTCATGGATGATTTCTCGGTTTATGGCGATTCTTTCTCTGCTTGCCTTGCCAATTTAGAACGTATGCTGAAGCGATGTGAAGACACTCGCCTTGTTCTTAATTGGGAAAAATGCCATTTCATGGTAAAAGAGGGCATCGTGCTAGGACACAAGATCTCCAAATCCGGTCTCGAAGTAGACCGTGCTAAAGTCAGTGTTATCGCTAAGTTGCCTCCACCTTCAACCGTGAAGGGTGTGAGAAGTTTCCTGGGTCATGCGGGCTTCTACCGTCGATTCATCAAAGATTTTTCTCAAATCGCTCGCCCGATGACCCACCTCTTGGAAAAAGATACTCCTTTTATCTTTTCCAAAGAGTGTCTTGAAGCCTTCAATTTGCTTAAGGATAAGCTAACTAAGGCACCCGTCTTGGTTACCCCTAATTGGGAGTTGCCTTTCGAGTTGATGTGCGATGCTAGTGACTTTGCTATTAGAGCGGTTTTGGGCCAAAGAGTGAACAAACACTTCCAACCAATCCATTACGCTAGCAAGACAATGACTGGGGCTCAATTGCATTACACGACAACCAAAAAAGAGCTTTTAGCTGTTGTCTATGCCTTTGAAAAGTTCCGCCCCTATCTTGTCCTTTCCACCACAATCGTGTATACCGATCATTCCGCGTTGAAGTACTTATTAACTAAGCAAGATTCCAAACCAAGACTTCTTTTCTGGGTTTTGCTACTCCATGAATTTAAAATCGAAATTCGCGATAAAAAAGGAGCTGAAAACCTAGCCACGGATCATCTCAGTAGACTTGAGGATCCTTACCAATGGGATCATCTGAACAAAGAAATCAATGATTCTTTTCCCTTGGAGACCTTAATGTCTATCAACTCGACTGCTGATGAAACCCCGTGGTTTGCGGACATTGCAAACTACTTGGCGGGTGGAGTTCTCGTTGACGGGTTAACTTCCCAGAAAAAGAAGAAGTTCTTTAACGACATTAAGACTTACTTTTGGGATGACCCGTATCTATTCAAACAATGTGCTGATTTGATTATTCGCTGATGTGTTGATGGACCGGCAACTTTAGAAATCCTTGATGCTTGCCACAAAGGACCCACCGGTGGTCACTTTGGTCCAAACTACACCACCAAAAAAGTGTTTGACTCGGGATTTTATTGGCCCACCATTTACCGTGATGCTCACGAGATGGTTAAACGATGTGATGCTTGCCAAAAACAAGGCAAGATCACACATAAAGATGAGATGCCTCAGAATTTCATACAAGAATGTGAAATCTTTGATGTTTGGGGTATCGACTTTATGGGGCCATTCCCTTCATCTAAAGGAAACAAATACATCCTTGTAGCCGTTGACTAAGTTTCAAAGTGGGTTGAAGCCAAAGCTTTACCTACTAATGATGCAAGGGTGGTTTGTAACTTTTTGAAATCGCTGTTCGCTAGATTCGGTGTTCCTAGTGCTATTATCAGTGACCGCGGGACTCATTTTTGCAACGCTCAATTTGCAAGAGTCATGGCTAAGTATGGTGTCAATCACCGTCTTTCCACCGCCTATCATCCCCAAACCATTGGGCAAGCCGAGATATCCAACCGTGGATTGAAGCGAATTTTGGAGCGTACTGTGGGAGAGCATCGTGCCGCATGGGCCGATAAGTTAGATGATGCTCTGTGGGCTTTCCGTACTGCTTATAAGACCCCGATCGGTTGTACACCTTATCGTCTTGTGTACGGAAAACCATGCCACCTTCCCATCGAGCTGGAACATAAGGCGCACTGGGCCTTGAAGTGGGCTAACCTCGACATCAACAAAGCCGGTGATCATCGCAAGATTCAACTCAACGAGCTCAACGAACTGAGGAATGAAGCTTATGAGAACTCGCTGATCTACAAGGAGAAGACGAAGATCATTCATGACGCAAAAATCAAGAACCGAGAGTTACACGTTGGTGATCAAGTCTTACTTTTTAACTCTCGGTTAAAGATCTTCTCTGGCAAGTTGAAGAGCCGCTGGTCTGGTCCATTCACCGTCGCCAAAGTCTTTCCATATGGGACCATTGAGCTTTCTCAGCCAAATGGGCCCAATTTCAAGGTGAATGGCCAGCGTCTGAAGCTGTACTTTGGTGAGGACATCTCTCAAGAGATGATTCCATCCCTCACCACGTTTCCCTTGAATTAGTTCGGGACCGAGTCAGGCTCACGACTCGGTAAACAAAAACAAGCGCTCCTCGGGAGGCAACCCGAGTATCTACCCCCTTTCCCGTTTTTCATACTAAGTGTAGGGGGAGCTATATAGGTTGCTTGTATTTGTATGGTGATGTGGTTACAAGGAAAATTGCACTCTTGGAATCATTGAAGAACTGTGCCCTCATGTTATCCGCAATACCGGTTCTATCTCTCAACTATAGTGATTCAATTATCTTCATATTCACATTTGAAATTGATCACTTTAGTCGTCTCTTCCTTAGCTTGATTTAACCAACGTGCACAATGTCATAAGTGTAGGGGAGACTTTTCCCACATGCTTAAACATTGAGGACAATGTTTATCTTAAGTGTAGGGAGGACTTCTATCGAAGTTTTAAGTGGACTTTTCCATGAAAATGCCTTCATTTAAACGGAAAATCATCTTTTTCAACATTTTTCAAATTTTTAATTAACTTTGGCCATGTAGTCGTAATTTTTAAATATTAATCATTGCTTTCATATGTATATATCCCGCAATAAAGTCAAAAATATTAATAAAGTGGTGTAGCTAGTTTAGAAGTCTTTGACATATTAGGCCCGTTGCGATTATTTTGACTCGACCCGAATAGACTTATCCAAGTTTAATCTAGCTAGTATCCTTAACCATGTAGACCTTAATTGGTTTATTAGGCTAAGCATCCACGAGTCTCATTACTTGAGATTTTAAATTGTGGAGAACGAGAAATGATATAGTCAATTATAAGTCGGTATTCTTGCGCAAGCTCACTTGGTGTAATTATGTGCCTATTCTCCCATCACTTGCTAATAAATTATCTGCAATAAGTAAGGTCGTACGATTTGAAAAGTTACTTAGCTTCTAGCCCAAGATCGTTTAAAAGTTGCTCGGTAATGATAAGAGTTCATAGCCAAGGCATAACTTATGAAGCGGGGCGCGAAGATTGGCGAGTCCGAAAAGGCCCTAACAAGGCATGAGGATTCCTTTTTATTGCTGAAGATCCAAAAGTGATGTGAAAAGCATTATTCCCAAAATCAATATGAAGGATCAAGAC
This sequence comes from Glebionis coronaria, assembly GCA_025667525.1. Taxonomy (NCBI): domain Eukaryota; kingdom Viridiplantae; phylum Streptophyta; class Magnoliopsida; order Asterales; family Asteraceae; genus Glebionis; species Glebionis coronaria. The sequence continues at coordinate 165,779 of JANFOE010000149.1, read as the reverse complement.
TCACGACGAAAAGCAACCAACTCCCATAAAGATCATGGAGAAGTCTATCCGAAAGGATAAATAGATCCAAGTCCGAAAAGGAGGCGGATCGTTGTATCTCAAAATCCTAATTAGAGATTGAAGAATTAATCATGAAGTCGTGGTCAACAAAGTTGGAGTACCCCTCAAAAGTATCCAAGTGAAGAAACTCTATTAACGATGAGAAGACCATTATCTCAAGAACGTCTCTCGAAGATATGAAGTATGGAGTACATGCCAAATAGCGGCCCGAGAAAGGTCTCAAATCGTGAACCAAGTTATGCCAAGATATGAACTTTTTGATATCCCGAGAAGCAGTTTTAAGAGATTTTGTCCTTTAGCTAACTATTGATCAAATCGTCCTACTTTGCTTTTAGCCTAAATAAACTATCGAAATAAGTCCAAAAATGCATTGTCATGATCTTGGTTTAAAAATGCGTTTTGCGATCCATTGCGCTAAAGGTCCAATAAGCCATTGCGTGATGCGTGATGCGATTGCGAGCGCAATTTAGACGTGATGCGTTTAGTATAAAAAAATATTTAAGTATCAAATAAAGGCAATAAAGTTACAAAATAAGTTAATTAGGCCTATAATCCCTTGTAAAACAAATTAATCGAGAGTAAAGCTTGACAAAAAACACTTAGCAAAATGCAACGTACTATATTTTTGTTATTCTGTTTGTTTCAGATGTATTTCAAACAAGTCTTATTTTTAAAAAGCCATTAAAATATGTAGGTCTATTTTTAAAAAACCATTAAAATATGTAGGTATATTTTAAATGGTTAAAATTTGACAAAAATAGCCTAAGTACTAGATTGCGAAAATTGCTACCGTTGCTAGCAATACACAATTGCGATAAATTGCGGTTTAATGCGAACGCATTTTGGGATGACACTGCATTAGGCACCATGATGCGAAATTTTGAATGCAACGCATTGATGCGTGCAATTTGCGCAATGATGCACGCATTTTTAAACCAAGGTCATGATCATTCTAAGACAAAAATAAAATATAAGAGATACACCTAGGAATAAGGGAGTTTAAGCATTTAATTAAGCCATGTGTGTAAGTGTTTGAATTGCTAACTTATAATAACAATGATCTCGTTTTTAATCTTAGTTTGAGGAACGTGAAACTTGAGGGTGATAAATCTTCGCAGGACCGAAGCCCTAATGTAAGTCCTCGATCTCTTTGCAAGTTATTTCCACATAGCTATTTTCTATCCTTTTCGCTTACATTAAAGTTTTAATTTCTCTTAGTACTTTAAGTTATGTTTAGTAGTATGTTAATAAGGCCAAGGTTGATTGATTATGAGAAGAGTGTAAAATTGCTTCATCGCTAAGCATTGCATGAGGGCATGGCAATGGTTAAGTGTAGGGGATTTGATAGGTGTGAAAACACCCATACTTTTACCACTTATTTCTGGCTAAAACAAGACCAAAACACGTATTTAATATCATTTGTTTGGAATTATGCGTGGTTTTTGTGTTTATTGTGTTTTTAGAGTCAACCGGGAGAATATTGAAGAAAACATGGGATTGCACGGGTTTTATCGAGGAAAAAGACTCAAGACGAAGTCTATTGTCCAAGAGAAGCAAAAGATTTAAAGTCATTGTGCCTATTTGAAGATTTATCGAAGAATAAAGCCAAAGATGGAAGATTCATATATGTCGAAGAACTCGAGCCTATTAAACAAAATATTATAAGACGAGTTGGAATTATTCACCGACACTTCTCAAAATCCGAAGTCGGAAACGTTTATTTAAAGAAGCGTGAAGACTAAAGAAGAAAGAAGAAAAGAAGCCCGATACGAAAGCCCATTCACAAGCCCATATCGCACGCCTATATATAGGGTCTTACTTCACAAATTGACACACTTAGTGTTTAGTTTAGTTTTTGAGTTTTTCATTTCTCTAGTTTTAGAGAGAGAAAGTTCCAAACTTTCTCTCACTATATTTTTCTTTGTTTTCATCTTTCAAATTTAAGCTTTCTTTAATCTTTGTACTTTGAATTTCATTAATCCCATTCAAGTTAAGCTTTTGAGTTCTTCAATCTTCTTCTACTTTTCTTATTTCACCTAAATCCTTGATCCGATTGTTTAATTTCATACGGTTTGGATTTGTGGATGAGTTTGTGATCAAAGTTTAATCTTTCTTGTTTCTTTTTAGGCTCTCACGCGGATAAGCTATAGGCCTTCCTTGCTTATTGGCTTAACTCTTGTTTAAGCCTATTGTTTTCGGATTTCATCAAGTTTTTAGTCATTCAAAACCTTCGTTTATAAAGTTTATGATTTCTCGTTTTTAAAAGTTGTCAAATTTTAGCTTTTTAGGTTATTTAAAGTCCCGGTTAAAATAGCTTATTGTATAAGCTTATTGAAATTTCAGCTTTTCACCATTTTCGGATTAGTTTTGCACTCCATCGCAATATTGGGGTTTTGAATATTCCGACGGTTTCAGTGGTTTAGATCGCAATAACCCTTAAGGGTTCTACTTTGTGGTCGGGTAGTAATTCCCCCTTATTCCGATATGGATTGCGATCGCTTATTACGATCGCACATTCCGACGGGGCTAAGGTCCTTTTTAAGTCGAAACTCTGGCCAATTTTTATTTACAACATTCCGATCTAGAACTTTCCGATAGCTACATTCCGACCGACTTCATTGCGACAGCTTTGTTTTTGAATATTCCGATGGTGACTATTATGGACATTCCGATGGACTTTTCCTCGACATTCTGATGCATCATTTTTGTTACATTCTGATGCTTTTGACTTAATACATTCCGATAGAAATAATTTTCCATATTCCGATAGAACAAGTTTTTAAGTATTAATTCAATTGGATTTTCAAAGTATTCGTCTAATCTTTTCATTACGTTTTCAAGCATTCAGTTTTAACTTGTCAATCTAGTTTAATCTTTTAAAAGTTTTAATTTTACTCTTCGACACTTACTTATTTGTCATTAGTTTAAAATAGATAAACAAACCAAAACCTTTTTATTAACCAAGAACAAATCATTCCACTTAGAGTCGTGATCAATTCGAGAGGATACTGAGAACTAAATCCGAACCCATAGCAAAATCATATGTATTAAGGAGCATATCTCAAGCCCACAAAGTACCGCTCATGCCACACCTACGGTCGACCCTTTACCAACATTGGAAACCGAGATTCCAAAGGCTATGCCTATGCCCCAACCCACACCACCCTTGCCTTACCCATCGAGACTTAGGAAGGAGAAACGACAAGAGCGCGATAATTATCAATTTGAGCTTTTTATGAAAATGTTTCGTGAGTTGCACCTTAATGTGAGTTTCGCCGATGCTTTGGTCATGATGCCTCGATCTGCCGCTAACTTTAAGAGTATGTTGAACAACAAGGAGAAATTGCATCAATTGTCTAGTTGTTCGTCGGTTTACCTTAATCGCATACCTCAAAAAGTCGGTGATCCCGGTAAATTTTTGATCCCTTGTGCAATCCAAGATATGGAAGAATGCTATGCCTTGGCCGATCTTGGTGCTAGCATTAATTTGATGCCACTTGCAATCTTCAAGTCGCTCAATCTTCCTAATCTTACTCCTTCACTAATGTCTATCGAGATGGCCGACCATTCCATGATTCGTGCATGTGGATTGGCGGAAGACGTTTTTGTGAAAGTGGGGAAGTTCTACTATCCCGTAGACTTTATCGTCGTTGATATCCCCACGGATCCTCAAGTTCCTCTTATTTTTGGTCGTTCGTTTTTGGATACGTCTATGGCTTTAATTGATGTGCATGCTAGAAAGATCACCTTACGTTTCAACGACGAGGAACTTGTTATAAACGCAACTCAAAATTCTCAACTTTCTCATGTTTATTCCGTTGCTACCATAAACCTCGTTGATATGATCGACGTGGTTTGCGAGGAATTTTCACAAGAAGTTTTAGGGTTTGGTGATGAAGAAACTAGTGGCAATCCCACTATGTTAGATCCATTTCTTGATAATTCGACACCAACCTTCACTCCATTTGAAGGTGGTGGTTTTACGTTGGAAGAATGCAATGTTCCACGTACTTGTGACGAAGACCTCGACAACGATGAGGACTTCTCGATTATCAAGGATTTTCTCAACGATTTCCCGTTTCCTCCACCCGAGGAGGTTATGAGTATCGAGCCCAAATCTTCACTTGAGGAACCACCTAACCTCGAGTTGAAAGATTTACCTCCTCAACTCGAATATGTCTATTTGGAGGAGGACGACAAGTTGCCGGTTATTATTGCGAAGGAACTTTCGAATGATGAAAAAACCGCACTTGTCGACGTTCTAAAGGATCACAAAGGGGCGATTGCGTGGAAGTTATCCGACATTAAGGGAATCGATCCCAAGTTTTGTACCCACAAAATTTTAATGGAGGAGGATTTCAAGCCCACAATCCAAAGTCGAAGGAGGGTGAACCCTATTTCCGATAGCCCTTGGGTGAGTCCTATTCATTGTGTCCCTAAAAAGGGAGGGATGACCGTTGTGCCAAACGATGCCAACGAGTTAATTCCCACTAGACTCGTGACCGGATGGAGAGTGTGCATTGACTATCGTAAGTTGAATGAAGCCACTCGAAAAGACCATTTTCCCTTGCCCTTCATGGACCAAATGTTGGAGCGTCTTGCGGGAAACGATTTATATTGCTTTTTAGATGGTTTTTCCGGTTACTTCCAAATTCCCATCGATCCTTGTGATCAAGAAAAAACTACGTTTACGTGTCCATATGGAACGTTTGCCTATCGTAGAATGCCATTCGGACTTTGCAATGCACCGGGAACCTTTCAAAGGTGCATGATGGCTATTTTTCATGATATGATCGAGAAGACGATGGAAGTCTTCATGGATGACTTTTCCGTGTTTGGTAATTCGTTCACTTCGTGTTTGTCGAACCTTGAGGGAATGTTAAAACGTTGTGAGGAAACCAACCTTGTGCTCAATTGGGAAAAGTGTCATTTTATGGTTAGAAGTGGAATCGTCTTAGGGCACAAGGTCTCGAAAGCGGGGATTGAGGTAGATCAAGCTAAGGTAGACGTCATCGCCAAATTACCTCATCCCAAAACCGTTAAGGGAGTTAGGAGTTTCCTAGGCCACGCGGGCTTTTATCGTCGATTCACCAAGGATTTTTCAAATATTTCTTGACCCATTACACATCTTCTTGAAAAAGAGGCACGTTTTGTCTTTGACGAAGATTGTGTACGAGCCTTTGAAATCCTTAAGAGGAAATTTACCGAAGCTCCCATTCTTGTTGCTCCCAATTGGAACCTCCCCTTTGAGCTCATGTGTGATGCTAGTGATTACTCCATTGGGGCTGTTTTGGGGAAACGTCATGATAAGCACTTCTTGCCTATTCACTATGCTAGCAAGACGATGGCCGAGGCTCAACTAAAATACACTACAACGGAAAAGGAGTTCCTTGCCGTGGTGTATGCATTTGAGAAATTTCGACCTTATCTCGTCTTGACGAAATGCATAGTGTATACGGACCATTCGGCTATCAAGTATCTCATGGCTAAACAAGATGCAAAGCCGATATTACTTCGTTGGATTCTCCTCCTTCAAGAATTTGATCACAAAATCGTTGACAAAAAAGGAGTCGAGAATCTAGCAGCCGATCAACTCTCTCGTTTGGAAGATCCTCACCAAAGTGTTTACGAGCCCAAGGAAATCACCGAAACATTTCCGCTCGAGACACTTGGTGTAGTGAATTCTAAGCTTGATTCTTCTACCCCATGGTTTGCGGATTTTGCAAATTACCATGCGGGTAACTTCATCATTAAGGGTATGACGACTCAAGAAAAACGAAAATTCTTTCGTGACGTCAAGTTCTACTTTTGGAACGACCCTTACTTGTTTCGAACTTGTGCGGATCAAATCATCCGACGTTGTGTATTTGGCACCGAAGCTTCTAACATCCTTAGAGCTTGTCACGAGGGACCCACGGGTGGTCACCACGGTGCTAATCTCACGGCTAAGAAGGTGTTTGATGCCGGCTTCTTTTGGCCTACTATTTACCGAGATGCACAAGATCTTGTGAAGTCGTGTGATGCATGCCAACGACAAGGAAAAGCCTCACAAAAAGATGAAATGCCACAAAATATCATCCAAGTGTGTGAGATCTTTGACGTTTGGGGTATAGACTTTATGGGGCCGTTCCTATTATCTCGTGGTAATAAGTACATTCTCGTTGCGGTTAACTACCTATCTAAGTGGGTGGAAGCTAAGGCTTTGCCCACCAATGATGCTCGTGTGGTAGTTAAGTTTTTGAAAAGCTTGTTTTCTCGGTTTGGAACCCCTCGTGCGATCAAAAGTGATCGTGGAACCCATTTTTGTAACGACCAATTCGAAAGATTCTTAAAGAAATATGGGGTTACACATCGGCTTTCTACGGCTTATCACCCACAAACGAGTGGGCAAGTCGAGGTTTCAAACCGAGCGTTGAAGAGGATTTTGGAGAGATCCGTTGGAGAAAACCGACAAATGTGGTCGGATAAGTTGGACGATGCTTTATGGGCCTTTAGGACCGCTCATAAGACACCAATTGGGTGCACGCCCTATAAGCTTGTGTATGGAAAGAATTGTCATTTGCCTATCGAGTTAGAACACAAGGCTTACTGGGCCCTAAAGCATTGTAATGATGATATGGAGACCGCGGGAAAACACCGGAAAATGCAATTGAATGAATTAGATGAATTGAGGGACATTGCTTATGAAAATTCATTGATTTATAAGGAAAAAACTAAAAAGTTGCATGATTCTAAAATTAAAAACCGGGTTTTTAACATTGGGGGATCATGTTTTGATTTTTAATTCAAGATTAAAAATCTTTTCCGGTAAGTTGAAATCCCGTTGGTCCGGTCCATTCACCGTGACTCAAGTTTTTCCTTATGGGACCATCGAGCTAGCTCAAAATGATGGCCCCAATTTCAAGGTGAATGGACATAGGTTGAAGCACTACTTTGGCGGGGAAGTTCCATCCTTGAACTACCTCGACCAAGTCACCTTCCCCAATGATAATTAGTATTGAGGGGATCGAGTCGAGCTCATGACTCGGTAATCAAAAACGAGGTGCCTCGTAGGGGAGTCCCATGCTTATCCGATGTATATATTATCGCTTTCTAATGTAGCTTACGTGTGGGGATTTGTGCCCTTCCAACCTTTGTTCCATGGTTGTTTGTGCATTGTGGTTTTTAGATCATGATCTTCACGATTGGAGCCTCTCGTGTTCGTTTTATGGGAGCACTCGATCGTTTGCTTTGAAGACTTTCTCAATATCCATGATATATCCTTTGATGTTCTAACCTTAGGTTATTAGCACACTTCATAAATGGCTATTAATTTATTGGTTACACCCTTTCCATGTTAGATTAGGCATTCGACTACGTCTCTAGTATGGGGGTGTTTGCACCCCTAGACTCGAAACATTGAGGACAATGTTTAACTTTAGTATGGGGGGGGGGGTGAATAGATACTTGCCTTGCCAAACCTTCACGCTTTCCAAAGTTTATCTTTTTGTTTATCGTTTTGTTGCAAAATAAGGCTAAAAATGGCCAAATTTTAAAATTTTTCTCATGTTTCATAAGTGTTTGAAGACACGAATGTAGGTTTTCCGATGGCGAGAATAAGAGTAATTTTTGACTCGACCGTGCGTGTTGAGCACTTAGCTTTGATTCCTTAACTTATATTAGGCTAAGTCTCTTAAATGAGGACGAGAAATGATAGAGTTAATTATAAGTTACTATGCTAAACGTAGAGTACTCGTATTCTTTCAAAAACTCATGTGTTCTCGTTGTTTGCTTATTCTCCCTTCGCTTGTAAATATTTTTTGCTTAATAAATATTGACTTTGCGGTTTAGTTAGGATTGTTGGGTTTCTAGTCTTTTCTAGTAGCTTCCGTGTGATTAAATTGGGAAGACATTAAGGTATCGCCAGCGTCACGGTTTTGAAGTATTGGCACCCGAATAATCGAAAGCTTCACCTAATAATAAGATTTCAAGTGCTCACCTAAATCTAGCAAACAATTTGAAGCCCCACAAGGCCGAAAAATCTATGCAAAATTGAAAGTGAATCAAGCCTTAATCTTCGAAGCTTTAAAGATCCAAAATTCGCCTTAGCGTGAGGATATACGTCTTTGGCTAATAAAACCACCGATGAGGTGGATAATAAAAGGCAAGGCAAGACCGAAGTCATAATAAAAGCTTCATGGCGAAGTTGAATAAAAGATGGAGGTAAACCAAATATAATAAGGCCCTTCCGTTAGGGGGCGTATAAAAGTCTTGGTAATAAGTCTCATGTTCAAAACCGTTATAAAACTGTGTTTATCGATTCTTCTTGTCAACTTAACTTTTTGACATCGTTGTCTATTAGGAGGGGTTATTGATTTGATGGTCTTAGTTACACCGTTAGGACTCTATTTTTAGACCTAAATCTCTATTATCGCATAAGTCAAACAATGTATCCTCGAGAAACATTCAAGACAAAATAAAATATAAGAGATACAACTTAGGAATAATGGGAGGATAAGTACGTGATTAGGGCATATGAGTAGTGTTAGCATTACTAACTTATAATGAAAATGATCTCGTTGCACGCTTGGCATGGAATTGGAGTGAAAACGAGGATGATGAAATTGTTTCTAACGAAGCATTCACGTGTTCTTATTCTACGAACCTAAACGTCCCATTTTGCGATGAAAATCATACATTATGTCTAAAACGCAAGTAGTAGCAATAGTAGTAGTGTAGCTAGTTTATCGTGCAATAAATTGAATAAAAATGAACTTTGGAGGTGCTACGATACTTTATTCTTGCATTGCGTGAGGGCACGGAAATGGTTTAGTATGGGGGAGTGATGAAACTGCTTTTATACATAGTCTCATCATCCAAATAGGGCTTAAAATGCATTAAATATCATCAAAATACCCAAATATATGCTTGTGTTTTTTGCTTGTGTATTTTAGGTACGGATATTGAGAAAATGACAAAAGATCACAAGAATTAGTCAAAAACGAACACGGGAAACGAAGCCGCATGATGAACCAAGCCCTAATGAAGAATTTTCCAAAGAAAACCCTTGAAGATGTGAAGAATTATGAAGAAGGGTCCTCCAATATGGAAGAATTGACACTTATACCCTTGTATCTTTATAATTACAAGTTTGGTCCCTAAAGTTTGTCAAAATTATAAAAAGGACCCTTAACTTTGAAGAATTGGCAAATTTAGTCCCTCAACAAAACTAAATTGCCAATATTGGTCCTCCAAGAAGTCAACAAACAAGTCAAAACCTTGAAGTATGAAGACATGTCACTAACAGCCCTTGAAGATTGAAGAAATTACATTTCAAGTCCTTGATAAAAGTTTGTAAACATAATGGCCAAATTTGACAAGTGATTGAAACTTGTTATAAAGGGAAATGGACTTTTTAGCTGTTATTTACAAAATGAACAAAACATGGGAACCAAGGGACTTGTTCTGCCAAACACACAAACTCATCCCCACCAATCATTTCTCCACATCACCTCCACCAGCCAATAACATCACACCACCTCACCATCCACCCCACGTCACCTTCCACTAAGTTTGAATAACTGATTAATCAGTTATTTAATAACCTTCCCTCCAAACACCAAATTTAAAACTCACTAATCCCAAAACAGATTAAAACCCACCCCTAATCTCCCATAAACCCTAACTAAACCCAGGATGAACCCACATCAAAACAAAGGGTTTTCCCCTATAAACTTCCAGAACACTAATTAAGGGTCCCCTAATCCTTTTTTAATTCCCAAAAACGTCACCATCCCCTCCCATGTGATCAACCAGCTTCCCCTGACCCACATTTTGGCTCCAAGACAAAACCAGTACAAAAAATCAACGAATTGGAAGGATTGCTTACTTTTTACAACCACATTGGATGGCCAAGATCAAATCCAACAGCTGTATCATCACATGGCATCAAGTCCAATTTCAAAATTTTCAAAGATACTTCAAAGATTCGAATTTCTTCAAGGGAAAAAGTGGAAGTTCATATCATTAGGGTTAGAAGTTCTTTTCAGTTCTAGAACCCTTGTAGCTCGTCTATATAAGAGTCATAGGAGATAGCACTTAGTTTTGTTCTTGATTTTTCTCCTTTTTCACAAGCCTTGTAAAACCAGTTTATGAATGAATATAAATGGTGTTGAGTTTGATGATGAGAAAGATTGAGTCCCATTTACATTTCATGTTGTGTTTTGTTTGAAAGAGTTTTTTTCAAAAAGGCATTTTAAGTTTCGGTTTTCAAGTTTTTTCAAGTTCTTAAATCCGTTTTTCAGTTGAGCTAGAAAGTTTATAGGCCACATAAGCTACTCATTTGAGCTCTTATATGACCATAGAACCCTGATATCTAAGGGATATCAAGATTCAGTGGGTATAACCTTGGATAAGAAGTGTTGTGAGGTGGAAATTTTCTTGCTAGTTGGCTCTCTTTGTTTATTTACACTTTACTGTATCAAAAGCTACAAGCCAAAAGCTTGTAGCCTTTGATACTTTCAGTTGTTCTTGGTCTTGTGGTGTTGTGCAGGTACAAGGAAGCAAGACTTATTATATATGCATCATATTTTTTAATTATTGTTTGAAGATATTGTTAAGCTTTGGGGTCCTACTTTGGATTCCCTCAACAAAGCTCTCTACATAGCTTCTATAGTTCCATTTCAATCCTTTTAAAATGGTTTTGGAAAGCACTAGCAGGTATTGGCTTTAAATCTCTCATTTAACCTTTTTGACTGAGAATGCATAATTTGTGAGTTTTATGTGATTTGATGTGTAGCTTGTTATGAGTTAAGTAAGTGTGCCTGTTTTTGCTCAATTCAGTGTTCTGTTCTTGTCAAGATTGCCTATTACCTGTTTAGTTGAGATTTGGATGCATGTCATGTGTTAAAATCTGATTTTCAGTTTTAAATGAGTGTTTGGATTAGTTGTTTAATTGAGATTTGTGACAAGAATTTGGGTTAAGACCTGTCTAAATATACTTCTTAGGTGGTTAATAGGTGATATTGTTACTTAGCTTTCTGCTTGGTGAGGTTTTAAAAAAAGTTGCATGATAAAAATTGGAAAAATGGTCAAAAAAATCAGTAAGTGCCTTTTACTGCTTGTTTTGTGTAATTTATCCCAACCAATTGTGAAGTCTGCTAGGGTAGGGTATTAAGTAGGGTTTGAAATAGCTTTTAAGTGATTTGGGTAGCTTATGTGCAAAATTTGGCTTATTGAACTTCACAATTGTGCTAACTAAATCAGCAAAAATCATATCAGACCCCCATAGGCTTAATCAGAAACATTGTGTGCTTGATTTGCTTGATTTTTGTGAAAGGACTTGTGCTTTTCTTATTTAACTGACTTCCCACAACCCAACTGGTTGTGGGAGTGCCCCAATTATCCAACAAACATCAGCAAAATCCAGGAACAAGACATCTTGTTCAATTCTTCACAAGTGAAGAAATACACTTTGTGTTCATCAAACAAGGATCCTATCTGAACACGTTTTTGATTCAAGTAGCTTCAATTCTTGTTTATTTGTTATAAAATTTATGTTTTAGAGTAGCTAAGGTTACTGTTTCTGAGTATTTAAAGTTTAAAAAAAAAGGTTTTTTTACAAAAAGGACGTGGCCAGGACTCGAACCTGCGCCACTCCTCTCACACTCCAACGTGATAACCAGTTGCCCTAGGGTCTTTGACTGGTTATCACTTGGACTTTCAAATACTTAAGTATAGTTTGTTTTTAGCTTATTTAATCTTTCAGCTTAGTTATAAGCTGATTTCAGCTTATTCGTTTAGGTTTTTTCCAATTTAGTATTTTTCTTTTGTTTTTATTTAGTTTTAGGACTTTTTGGTTCAAAAAGTTTATTTTTCCCGTATTTAATTAAATTTCTAGGATTATTTTAAGTTTAAATTTTAGAAAGTGAATAAAAATAGGAAAAAGCATTTTAAAAATCTGAAAAAATAGTTTTTAGGTTTTTAACAATATTTTTGAGGTTTACAACTATTTAAGTTTCCCATTTAACTTATTTTTTATTTTTTATGATTTTTAACCAACTTTGAAATTTAATATAAAATTATTTAAAAGGATTTGGAAACTTTTGATTGCATTTCTGTCTTAGTTACATTATTCTAGATTTTTGGTAATTTTTTAGAATTTTTTTATAAACTTTGATTTTTTTGAATATTTTAATATTATTTTATTATTAAAAATTGAAAGTTTGATTTTTTAAGTTTTTACATTTTTCCTAGATTGTAGACACTTAATTAGGAGTTCTGTAACTTTCCAAATATTTTTAGGGCTTTTCAATTATTTTCTAGGATTAATTTAAGTTTTAATTGATTTTAATAGTTTTTAAGTATTTAAAAATAGTTTTATTTGGTTTTAAAATTTTAAAAAATACTTTTTAGCTTAATTAGGTTATTTTTGAGGTTTACAAACATTAAAATCTTGTTTAGGGATTTTTAATAATTGTGATTTTTGGGGCTTTAATTAGCATTAAAAAGTCATTATCTAATTAATTAAAAGGTTTTAGCAAGTTTGGGTTTTTTGTAAACTCTTAGAATATCATTATGGATTTTTAGTAATTTTTAGGAATTTTTAGGTTAAAATTTTAATTTTTGCACTATTTACGGTTTTACGGGATCGCCTTTTTCGTCTTAGTTTAATCCGTCTTCATAACCATCAATCTTTTATAATCTCATTTCTTTCTTTCCTTTTCAATCATATAATCACAAATCAAAATCAATTCATTACACAACGCACTTGCCTCCTCGAGAACGAACTCACTTTTAGGGTCATTCACACACGGTTTTTCTAAATCGTCGTGCTTACTTGCCCTAATTACCTTCTTTTCCTAAAGGGGTAATTTTACTACAATCAGTCTACGATGTGTCCTAGGAAATGGACTCTGGGTATCCAGAACTCGCATTTGGAAAATTTTGCATATAGCCGCTCTTCCTTGAGTATTTTCAGTACTTGGGCCAGATGCTCAGCATAGTCCTGCTTGTTCTTGGAGTAAACAAGTAAGTCGTCGATGAAGACTACTACGAATTTATCCAAATAAGGTTTACACACTCGGTTCATGAGATCCATGAATATTGCCGGTGCGTTTGTCAACCCAAAAGGCATAACTCTAAATTCGAAATGACCATAACGAGTTCTGAAAGCTGTCTTAGGGATATCTTCTTCCCGGACTCTCAGTTGATGGTATCCAGACCTCAGATCAATCTTAGAATACATGCTTGATCCCTGGAGTTGATCAAACAAGTCATCAATGCGAGGTAAAGGATAGCGATTCTTTATCGTGAGTTTGTTTAATTCTCGGTAATCGATGCACATTCGAAAAGAATCGTCTTTCTTCTTGACAAACAGAACATGGGCTCCCCATGGAGAAGAGCTAGGCCTAATGAATCCTTTTTCTGATAGTTCCTGGAGTTGTTTGGCCAGTTCCTTCAATTCTGATGGTGCTAGCCTGTAGGGAGCCTTAGCTACAGGTGCAGCCCCAGGTGCAGCCCCAGGAATTAAATCAATTTGGAATTCTATATGTCGTACTGGGGGCATACCCGGCAGTTCCTCAGGAAATACCTCGGGAAAATCTCGGACAATTGGCACGTCCTCGATTCTGATATCCTCAGGTTTGTCTTCTTCCTCAATTTTGGAGATGTGTGTTAGGAAGATAGGGCATCCTCTGATCAAGTACCTTTGTGCTTTGGTGCAAGAAATGACACTAAGTCTAGTGTTGATTATATCAGGGTTACCATCCCCTCGTATAATCAAGGTTTCATCTCCCCAAGGTATACAAACCAGTTTTTGATCACATAAGATGACTGCATGGTACTTCGATAGCCAATCCATGCCAATGATGACATCAAATCTACCAAGACTTACTGGGATCAAATCAATGTTGAACGGGTGGTTGGAGAGGTTTAAAGTACAACCTCATTTTTCCATCAGCTAGTTCTACTGTATAGTAGGAGTCTAAGACTGATGGAGTAATTTCCAATACTCTACTAAATTCTATTGAGATAAAGCTTCGATCTGCCCCGGTGTCAAATTATCAGATGCATATCGTTGGTTTAGTAGAAATGTACCGGTGACGATGTTGGATTTTGGATTGGCTTGGGCATCGCCAGTCATGTATACTCGTGATGGGGTTCCTTTGTTGTCCTCCTTCCAGTTGGCCAACTTGGGACAATCAAGTCTTACATGTCTAGAGGTCCCACATTCGTAACATACTATGTGACAATCCCTCAATTTACGATTGATATTTTATTCTCAAATATTATTTGAAAATATTATTTTAATGTTACAATATGAACTCACTTATTTTTGGGAAGAAATTTGGATTTACGTCTTGAAGTAGCATCGACTACGTTTAAACCGGAGGATTCTACGTTACGTGCTTACGTTTACATACACCGTCTTTGGTGACAATCCGACATTTCAGAAAATAAATTTATTCGTGAATATTATTTTGGGAGTTTTAAATTTGTGTTGGTTCATAAACTCACAAATTTACGAGAAGAGATTAGGACTTACGATTTTATTTTAACGTCCTTTACGACTAAACCGGAAACCCTAGGATTACGTATTTACGTTTTCGAACTATGTTTTTGATGAGACAATTTTTATTGGATTCGTTTTGTGATGTTGATTCATAATTTATAAAAATGTTTTTCGTAAAACGACCCGAGGGCACGCAAATCGAGAAAATTAGAATCAAGAAATACCCGTAAACTAGTGAGATGGGACAAAATACATTGTCCCACCCCACTAGCTTAATGGGACGGCACTAACAAGCCACCACATCACAAGATGTGGCAACCATGTAGCTAAAACTTACACATGTAAGTAAGCTTACATGGTAAGCTAACCAAACCACAAAAACAACAAACACAATACCATTTGATCATTTCACAACATGAAAACCACCAAAAACTCACAACTCTCTCTCTCTCTCACTCATCTATGCCGTCCATCATCTCCACCAAAACACCCCTTTCATACAAATTTTAACCATAAACATATGTTATAATCAACATATGTTAATCTCCATTCAAATAGATGAAGATTGGTGCAAGTTATAACATCCAAGGAGGAGTTTTCATGGAGTAGTAGGGCTGATTTTCAACAAGGCATTCATGAAGATTGATGATCATGAAGATGGTCTTGGTGCATCACATGTTTCTCCATCAAAATCCATGTTTTGATCACAACCTACATCATCATGGTGGTATAAAGATTGTCCTCCTCATCTTATTGTTATTTTGATTATGTAAACATGTATTTTATTTCCTATTGTATATGTATATGATGATTATATGATGATAAAAATGTTATGTGGGGATTTGTTGTTGATAAACATGATTAAAAAGGTGAAAAACCATATGAAACAAGGTTAAAATCTTGGTTAAATTTGATGGCTGTATAAAACAGTAAAGAACCATATGGTAAACTGATAAAATGATGAAGTAGAATGTATTTACAGTAAGCTATGGGTCTTGTACACATGTGAGAGTTGGCCATGCAATGGAATCAAAATAATGAGTGAGATATGATCAAAACAAGTTTAGGGTATAAATCTGAGGTTACTGTTTTGGTCGATTTTTAGAAAATATTTAGAAGATGATTCAACAGTAGCTATAGAAGAGTTAAATGTAGCACATATCATGTAGTTTATATGATAAAAATTTGAGCTTCTATCTCCATATAAAACTCAAGATATGGCAGTTTTAGTGAAAGTGAAGATAAAAATCAGATTTTTGGAAATTAAAGAATAATACTATTATATAAGCACTCAAAATTTTAATGTATAAAATATAAATTAAAACCCACTAACTCATGAATTTTATTTATATAAATATGTAAAAGGTGGAATAAGTGTATAAATTATAAAAATGGTAACTTGTTAAGTTTTATAAGTTATAAAACTATAAACATGATTTTTACGACTTTTTCGGCTATTGCTGTAAAATTAACGTTTTTGTTAAATAAAACTTAGATGGTTGGACCCGTCTAATGAAAACTTTATAAAACTTACATACTGATATATAGACATGTATAACAAGTAAAAACCGATAAAAACCCGAACTATAGGACAAACGGACATTAACGAGCTAAGTAAACACATTGGGCTAATAATTGGACTAAATAAGATAAACACCCATAAAAAGAACTTATTGGGCTTAACCCATTTGGGCCCAACTTGAAAGTATATGTACTGATAATATAAGTACAAAATGGATTAAATTAAGTTAAATAACTTATAATAAGCTTATTGGACTTAAGACACGTAAATGGGTAAAACTAGTAAACTAGTATAAAAGCTATCGACATATAACACAAAAATGAGTAAACGAGAACATGTAAACCCACTTGATAATCATATATATAATCATCATATGTATACATAATTGTTATTTTTATAAAGTCATTGGACAAACGTCTAAGACCGATTATTATTCATATAGGTTTCCGTGATTGAAGCACGTACCGTACGACCGAATTGCCGATAACCCGCCTTCCCACAACAACGTGAGTTCATAGCCTCGCACTCTTTTAAATGTTTTTATAAATGTTTTATAAACCCGCGAGGGAGATAACATGTTAGTTTTTATAAAATTAGGACACCATTTGTCCCGATTGTTTGTTTATTGATTTGGACCCGAATGAATGAATGACCCGATTGTATGACCCGATAAATGATTAAAGGACCCGATAGATGAAATTAAATGGATTCTTAAAGTTAGGTTATGTCACTAAAAGTCCCATTAGCATGAATTGTGAACTACCGGGAGTTGGTAGACGCTTATGCATTTAATAGTACTATTTGGGGACGATCACCCCAGTTCGCGCCTTGACGGTTGATCCCCGTCGTGCCACATTGATTGGTAAGCGAATTTATGTATGAGAAGATTTCCATAGCGTGACCTTTGTGACGACACGCTACTTTAGATGGGCAAAATTGGTATCGGGTTAGCTACCCGTTGTTGGTTTAGTAAGGTAACAATGTCATGCGGCTTATAATAATCCAAAACTAACGAAATACTACTAGACGCTCCGAATTACGATGTATTGCCCGACTAGCAATACTGGGTCATACTATTGATATTATATTTGTATTTTGGTTTCATAACCATATTCATATAACGGTTTTTATTTAATCTATACAACGTTGCAAAACGTATTGTATGATGTTTTTACGACATTGGCTCGTATAATGATTTTTAAGGCAAATGCCTATATTCTGATTTTCGATAAGGATTTGTATAAAATGACTCTGGCTATTTTATGGCCTATTACAAAGATTTGTATAAAATGATTTTGGCTATTTTACGGCCTGTTACAATGATTTGTACGAATTGATTTTTGGTACTAATTTTATACCAAAGTTATATTGATCGAATTTATTAAACTCTATGAATTCACTCAGCGTTATCGCTGACCTTTTCTTTTAACATGTCTTATCTCAGGTACTTGAAGGTAATTCTCGGGAAGACGACAAGAATTCATGGCCCGCACCTAAACTATATTTTCCATTCAAATACTTTGTAAAACTTTGTATGAAATATAATGACTTAGGACCGATGTAACTTTGATATTTATGAATGGAAATGCTTTATTAATAAACGACGCGATTTTTATGCGTTGTCTATGATGTGAGTAATGTCCTATCCCGTAACACCAACTAGTCTTCTGCTGTATTGAGTTGTATAAATTTGGGGGTGTTACAGTTTGGTACCAGAGCTCTGGTTATAGAGAACGAAAGATTTTTAAAACCAAAGGTTTTGAATAAAACATTTCAAAATCTTTTTACTAAAAACATTTTTCTAAAAATGTCTAAAAATCTTTTGACTATAACGGTGCCGAAGAATTCCCGAGTTACCGACAAGACAAGACTGAGAAGTGTTATTTTAATATATATATATATATAACTTGGATTATATATATATATATATGATGTAATTTTATTACATGATTGTTTGATGATTATTTTGATATTTGTACGAGGTATTTATACGACGTAGATTTTCACAATATACCCTAAATCCCCTAGTAAATTAATCGAAGCTATTCTCGTAGGAATTCTAGCTATCTTAGATCTAAACCAAGTTGTGGATATTTATGATCCCAACAAATGGTTGATATTCGTAGAAATGTAGATATTAGTTGATTGTGATATTGAAAAAGAATTGGCGAGATTAAATCTGATATCGATGTCATGACGATCTTTCCTTACAGAGTGGAGTTTGACAAAACGTTACCACCTATAAAGATGTCATCTGATTCGTTGTCATCCAATTCTTAAATTTAAATCAAAAGGGTGAATGTTGCACTTGAGGCTGTTATTGGAACCATTACCCAAAAGCCTCATGCCACTAGTACCTTTCCGAGAAGTCTAGTTGAATGATCAAGTCATTTTATATTAATGACTCATTTTGATAATTATTGTTGTAAGAGCTAATAGGATTGGAAATTAAGTGTTGATTCATATTGAGATTGTATTGCCTTTACAAGGCCGAATAATAAGATTGAAAGTATTAGAATATGAGGTAGGATATCGAATTAAGTATAAAATTGGTTGAAACTTGAATAAAGTAAAATTTAACTTGTATGGAATATGATATTGTTAAGAGGAAGTCGTTAAGTCCTGTGATTGAATTATAAGGTTTTAATTGATTGTTGATTCGTGTTGAGTGTTGTTCCTAGGCCATTATCCACTAATGAGGATGCCCAGTGTCCAAAGAATAAATTGAAGAAATCTTCTTCTGAATTAGGACCGATGGATCTTCCGGGACAGGCAGGACACCTAATGACTCTTGTAGATTAGTATTCATTGTGGTATCTTTTAAAAAAAAATCCCTAACTTAACTGAGATATCAGTTGGTAGGATGAGTTATGAGAATTGTATGACATAGTGACACGTAATGTGTTACGGTACAATTTTGACTTGTTTGTGATTAATGAAAAGACTACCTTTGATTGCTAAATTCTACATGTATCGATGTTATCTATCCTTTATTGCTATATCCTAATGTTCGCATTAGTGATGCAACCATTGAACAAGTACTCATCTTGATTTGAGTTACGTTGTGAATCATTCTTCGTGAGTGCCATCAAGGTCATGAACCTCATGATTATTTGGCTAAAGCTCATTTCCTATCATATTATAGTTAGTTCTTGGTGAACAAGCTTTCATCACTCTTTTGCAGATCACACATTATTTTTATAAAGTTAAAACAGTATCCTTTGAGAAAATTTAATTTTCA
Source organism: Glebionis coronaria (assembly GCA_025667525.1). NCBI lineage: Eukaryota > Viridiplantae > Streptophyta > Magnoliopsida > Asterales > Asteraceae > Glebionis > Glebionis coronaria. The sequence goes on along the minus strand of JANFOE010000149.1, from coordinate 146,465 downwards.
TCACTATAAGGATTATTCAAAGTGAGATTTATAAGTGATTGTTATCGAAATGAGGTTGTTTATAAAATATCATGGAAAACTTAACTGTTTTCATAACAAAGAGAATCTTTGTAAATTTATGTTTGATTCTTATTCAAGAATTAAGCATGAAAACGTTTTTACTATAAACATGGATAATAAAATTTTGACGAACTGAGTATTGCATCGTTAATCTTGAAATTGTATATAGTTGCGCGCCTACATACAATTTGGAATGGACCATGCAAGGCTGATTAGTAGTCACCATAAAACTAATTAATAAACACTACATTTTCTTTGAAGATTGAGAAGAATTAAAAATTTATGAGATCTACAAGAAGTGAAAAATAGGGACATAATGTTAGGGACACCTACATATGTGCCTGTAGCATCTATTCTTCTGAGTCAAATTTACTCATCTGTGGAAATTGTCCTATTTGACAAATTGATATTCCGTTCTTGTCCAATTCTCCCGTAGTGAGCTTCTTAGGAAAAGTATTTGATTACCGAGTGTTGATACCCGACTGGATGTATTGACGTTCTTATCATTTCTTATGATTTGATTTCATTTGAATGACCTAGGTAACGATCCGAGGAGCTTTCGAATGCGTACTCAAATTATGAAAACATGGGATATATTCATATTCGTTAAATGTTTTCGTTTGTATCTGATTTGAAATTCTCTCGCATAGATTATGCGTTGACCTTACTCTTTTAATAGTAGTTGTGTCTCCAGATATCCTTGAATTGTGGAGGATTATGAGTTATTATTAGTCTTTTGAGAAGTTCACATCTTATCGATGGCAATAAAACTGGAAAGTTGATAATGCCAGTAGAATGGATTGATTGATTATGACATGACGACATTGTCTTAATTGATGGGAACTCGAGTAGAATTCCCCGAGAAGATAAGATGTTGATTATCAAAAGTGATCTAAATAATTCTTGATGGATGACCATATCCTGCATTTAGACTTGAAATTATAACGTGAATGGTTGTGAACTAGTTATAGACATTGTAATCTAGAAGAACCTAATATGAATTTATTAAAAGATGTTTCCGTTATCTGAAACTTTAGGAGGTATTTGTTGATGAATTAATTAGACTTTTGCCATTAAGGCAAGTTAAAATTGGTATTGATTATATTCCCGGTGCTGCACCTATGGCTTGTGCACTGTACGTCAGCACCATCTGAATTTAAGGAATTACCGTACAACTGAGAGAGTTGTCGGAGAAAGATTTTATTCTACCAAGCCTGTCATCATGAAGAGCTATGGTGTTATCATTCCTTATATTTATAGATTACTGTGACTGAGTAAATTGACAACCGAAAACGATATCCATAACTCGAAATGGAAGATTTGTTCGATCATTTACAAGGTCCTAGCGTATGTTTTAAAAATTTGATCCACGGTATGGTTATTATCAACTTCGCATCCGCGAAGAAGATTATCTATTCCAATCACTACATCCGTTACTTGTAATGAACATTATGAGTTTCACGTGATGTCGTTTGGATTAACCGATGCACATGTAGTATTCATAATTATGATGAATCACGTGTGTAGGCTGTAATTTGATAAATTCATGCTCATGATCATTAAGGACTATATGTTTGTTTATCAGAATAAGAATGAGTTAATAATTATTTATAGACTGCCCTGAATTGGCCGAACAATTAAAACCTGTACCTTGAATAATTAACACGTGATTAAAGACTTGAACCTTTACATGATTTAACCATGTGATTAATAGATAATGGAATATAAATTGACTCTTCAAAAATTAAGAGCCCTTTTAAGAATTTGGATTTTACCAAAAAGAAAATGGAGATATATTTTGACAAACGTTTTAACAAAGGATTTTAAGGGATTATTCCCTTATACACAAACTATTTAACTAAACTTCTGTTTAGGGGTAAATGTTTGTGTATACTTCAAGACAACTTAAGAAGGATTGAGTAGAACCGTTAAACCATGACTTAAAATTTGAAACGATAATTTTTACTTTTCAACTAAGAAAACTTTGACCAAAGTATAAACAAAGGTTTTTCGAACATTTACGAATCTTATTAAATATTTTCGATAAATCAACAAAAATCGTGTTAATTAAATTCAAATTTATTTTTGAACATTTTATATAATTGGTCGAACTAAGAAATTTAAAACTTTTACGTTTACGCTTCATAAAAATTAACTAATAATTATTTAATTAATTATAATAATTATCGACGCTTTAGACGACGGATTGAGAGAAACTGATAAAAATGATAGATGAGACGAAACTAAAACATAGAAGATATGAAGAAAGAATTTTGAATAAATACGGTTGTGATATTTATTTCATCAGGAAGGTGAACATAATTACTGACACATAATATAGAAAGAATATCTGAGTGAATTGTAGACATGATAACTATATCATTATGAGAAGTGAATATAGATACCGACGCATTATGTAGAAAGGATAAAGAACCAATTAGGACATGTTCCTTAATAATAAAGGTGCAAAATAAATTGCCGAACAATTTAAATATAAACGATGTTTGTAAAAAGGGATAATATAGATTATAAAAGAGGTTCGCGGCTAATGTGAACCATTAAAATTATGAAGCCAATAGCGCTAACTATTTAAAAGACCACTTGTGATTGTCTAAATATGGAGATTGTGAGATATAGTATGTTGGAATTTGTAAGTATAAGTATTATATGTATGTCATTTTTGACTAAAAGTATCTTGGTCTGAAGAAGTTGTACTAATGGTAATTATGAAGGCAGACATCGCCTCATACATTAGTAAACGTCTAGCTATTGCAAAGGTCATCATCTGAATTTGATTCGATTTAGGTCATCGTCGACAGACTGACCAAATCTGCTAATATCATTCTCGTTAATGATAAATGCAAAAGAGTTATGTAAACATAGCGTGCCTGTATCGATCATCTATATCAAGATCCTCGCTTCGCATCGAATTTCTAGAGATTTGCTCAGAAATCATTGAGAACGAACCTTGATGAGAGTACTATGTACCACCCCAAATCGAAGGGACGAGGTAAAGTAACAATACAAAGTAATATAAGTACTGTTTTATGTTTGAATTATTGACCGTTGGTAATAGACCATATAATCGTTTTCCTATGGAAGGATTATCATTGATAATCATCATATTAGGATTGAGATCGAATCTTCTTAGGATCTAAATCTTAGAGCATCTGTAAGCAGGAGTTGAGATAAAGACACCCGACATACACCCATTGTGAGTTGGACATGTCTTTTAGGTTTAAGGTTTCCTATGATGGCGAACCTAATCTTACAAAATATCCGACCCGCGAAACCTGAAACTGATTGTTGAAATTAGATCTGATTATTGACTGCCGGTAGCGGGCAAAAGGTTATGTGAATGTGGAATGTAGATCTTGAAGTGCCAAATGGGTAGCGAAGTTATGCCACAAATTTTAACCTTGGAAAAATGAATTCATGATCTGACAAATCATGGGATATAAGTCCCCGTTGCATGGGACCATTGAGATGATATAAAAGATTGGTTTGAAAGGCATATAAGCTGGATCTACCCTAGGACTTCAAAGACTGCGTGAATTATGTTTCGTATATCGAACTTGATGGAATATCTATCAAGTTAAAATCTGAATTCTTCTTAGTAGAGCTTATATCGGCAAAAAGTTGCATTCATCAAAAACCCGTGAACATAATGGATAGAGAAAGTAAGTCAACATTAAGCCTGGTCTTATTCCCGTAGTTATGTTTGATGAAACTCGCGTATTGTAATTACTCTTGTGAGAAAAGACCGAATGTGGAGGAAATACCCACATGGCTTTAACTCTATAAGAAGCGAGTAGTAAGGTAAGATGATCTTTGAGGACAAAGATCCTGTTTAGGGGTAAATGCTGTGACAATCCGTCAATTTACGATTGATATTTTATTCTCAAATATTATTTGAAAATATTATTTTAATGTTACAATATGAACTCACTTATTTTTGGGAAGAAATTTGGATTTACGTCTTGAAGTAGCATCGACTACGTTTAAACCGGAGGATTCTACGTTACGTGCTTACGTTTACATACACCGTCTTTGGTGACAATCCGACATTTCAGAAAATAAATTTATTCGTGAATATTATTTTGGGAATTTTAAATTTGTGTTGGTTCATAAACTCACAAATTTACGAGAAGAGATTAGGACTTACGATTTTATTTTAACGTCCTTTACGACTAAACCGGAAACCCTAGGATTACGTATTTACGTTTTCGAACTATGTTTTTGTTGAGACAATTTTTATTGGATTCGTTTTGTGATGTTGATTCATAATTTATAAAAACGTTTTTCGTAAAACGACCCGAGGGCACGCAAATCGAGAAAATTAGAATCGAGAAATACTCGTAAACTAGTGAAATGGGACAAAATACATTGTCCCACCCCACTAGCTTAATGGGACGGCACTAACAAGCCACTACATCACAAGATGTGGCAACCATGTAGCTAAAAATTACACATGTAAGTAAGCTTACATGGTAAGCTAACCAAACCACAAAAACAACAAACACAATACCATTTGATCATTTCACAACATGCAAACCACCAAAAACTCACAACTCTCTCTCTCTCACTCATCTATGTCGTCCCTCATCTCCACCAAAACACCCCTTTCATACAAATTTTAACCATAAACATATGTTATAATCAACATATGTTAATCTCCATTCAAATAGATGAAGATTGGTGCAAGTTATAACATCCAAGGAGGAGTTTTCATGGAGTAGTAGGGCTGATTTTCAACAAGGCATTCATGAAGATTGATGATCATGAAGATGGTCTTGGTGCATCACATGTTTCTCCATCAAAATCCATGTTTTGATCACAACCTACATCATCATGGTGGTATAAAGATTGTCCTCCTCATCTTCTTGTTATTTTGATTATGTAAACATGTATTTTATTTCCTATTGTATATGTATATGATGATTATATGATGATAAAAATGTTATGTGGGGATTTGTTGTTGATAAACATGATTAAAAAGGTGAAAAACCATATGAAACAAGGTTAAAATCTTGGTTAAATTTGATGGCTGTATAAAACAGTAAAGAACCATATGGTAAACTGATAAAGTGATGAAGTAGAATTGATTTACAGTACGCTATGGGTCTTGTACACATGTGAGAGTTGGCCATGCAATGGAATCAAAATAATGAGTGAGATATGATCAAAACAAGTTTAGGGTATAAATCTGAGGTTACTGTTTGGACGATTTTTAGAAAATATTTAGAAGATGATTCAACAGTAGCTATAGAAGAGTTAAATGAAGCACATATCATGTAGTTTATTTTATAAAAATTTGAGCTTCTATCTCCATATAGAACTCAAGATATGGTAGTTTTGGTGAAAGTGAAGATAAAAATCAGATTTTTGGAAATTAAAGAATAATACTATTATATAAGCACTCAAAATTTTAATGTATAAAATATAAATTAAAACCCACTAACTCATGAATTTTATTTATATAAATATGTAAAAGGTGGAATAAGTGTATAAATTATAAAAATGGTAACTTGTTAAGTTTTATAAGTTATAAAACTATAAACATGATTTTTACGACTTTTTCGGCTATTGCCGTAAAATTAACGTTTTTGTTAAATAAAACTTAGATGGTTGGACCCGTCTAATGAAAACTTTATAAAACTTATATACTGATATATAGACATGTATAACAAGTAAAAACCGATAAAAACCCGAACTATAGGACAAACGGACATTAATGAGCTAAGTAAACACATTGGGCTAATAATTGGACTAAATAAGATAAACACCCATAAAAAGAACTTATTAGGCTTAACCCATTTGAGCCCAACTTGAAAGTGTATGTACTGATAATATAAGTACAAAATGGATTAAAATAAGTTAAATAACTTATAATAAGCTTATTGGACTTAAGACACGTAAATGGGTAAAACTAGTAAACTAGTATAAAAGCTATCGACATATAACACAAAAATGAGTAAACGAGAATATGTAAACCCACTTGATCATCATATGTATACATAATTGTTATTTTTATAAAGTCATTGGACAAACGTCTAAGACCGATTATTATTCATATAGGTTTCCGTGATTGAAGCACGTACCGTACGACCGAATTGCCGATAACCCGCCTTCCCACATCAACGTGAGTTCATAGCCTCGTACTCTTTTAAATATTTTTATAAATGTTTTATAAACCCGCGAGGGAGATAACATGTTAGTTTTTATAAAATTAGGACACCATTTGTCCCGATTGTTTGTTTATTGATTTGGACCCGAATGAATGAATGACCCGATTGTATGACCCGATAAATGATTAAAGGACCCGATAGATGAAATTAAATGGATTATTAAAGTTAGGTTATGTCACTAAAAGTCCCATTAGCATGAATTGTGAACTACCGGGAGTTGGTAGACGCTTATGCATTTAATAGTACTATTTGGGGACGATCACCCCAGTTCGCGCCTTGACGGTTGATCCCCGTCGTGCCACATTGATTGGTAAGCGAATTTATGTATGAGAAGATTTCCATAGCGTGACCTTTGTGACGACACGCTACTTTAGATGGGCAAAATTGGTATCGGGTTAGCTACCCGTTGTTGGTTTAGTAAGGTAACAATGTCATGCGGCTTATAATAATCCAAAACTAACGAAATACTACTAGACGCTCCGAATTACGATGTATTGCCTGACTAGCAATACTGGGTCATACTATTGATATTATATTTGTATTTTGGTTTCATAACCATATTCATATAACGGTTTTTATTTAATCTATACAACGTTGCAAAACGTATTGTATGATGTTTTTACGACATTGGCTCGTATAATGATTTTTAAGGCAAATGCCTATATTCTGATTTTCGATAAGGATTTGTATAAAATGACTTTGGCTATTTTATGGCCTATTACAAAGATTTGTATAAAATGATTTTGGCTATTTTACAGCCTATTACAATGATTTGTACGAATTGATTTTTGGTACTAATTTTATACCAAAGTTATATTGATGGAATTTATTAAACTCTATGAATTCACTCGGCGTTATCGCTGACCTTTTCTTTTAACATGTCTTATCTCAGGTACTTGAAGGTAATTCTCGGGAAGACGACAAGAATTCATGGCCCGCACCTAAACTATATTTTCCATTCAAATACTTTGTAAAACTTTGTATGAAATATAATGACTTGGGACCGATGTAACTTTGATATTTATGAATGGAAATGCTTTATTAATAAACGACGCGATTTTTATGCGTTGTCTATGATGTGAGTAATGTGCTATCCCGTAATACCAACTAGTCTTCCGCTGTATTGAGTTGTATAAATTTAGGGGTGTTACATACTACAACTTTTGTTGGCTCATGATGACTTTCACTTGCGGGGTTTTGGTTCCCTTTTACATTGTTTTCCAACATCATGATGGTAGTCGCATTTTAAACACTTAGGTTTGGATCCTAAGTATTTCTTGTTGCGGGTTGTGGGTGTAGTGTCATCAATTTTCTCAATGTTTGGTCTTTTGGAAGATTGCCGGTGCTGGCTACGAGTAGTTCTACTCGACTTCCGCTTGTTTTCTGTTTGTCTTTCGGACAGGTTGTGAACTCGCTTGTTGATCAGCTCTGTAGCGAATTCCATTGCACCTTCCACGGTAGTGGGTTGTGAAGCTAGCACACTGTCATGAATGTTGTCAGGGAGTCCGCTGACATACTTCTCAATCTTGTCACTCCTTAGAGGAAACATTCTGGTGCACATCAAGCTTAACTCTTGAAATCTTTGGTTGTACCAAAGGATATCATTGTTCTCACACTTGAGATCCCATAGCTCGACTTCCAACTTCTTCATTTCTCCTCTAGGACAATACTTTACAGTCATTCTTTCCTTGAGGTTGGCCCAAATGAGAGTATAGGCAGTGTCTTGTCCAAGGATGGCGACCACAGAGTTCCACCAAGTAAGGGCGCTCTCAAGCAGAGTGCATGTCGCAAACTTAACCCTGTTCTCACCAGCACAACCGCTGATGCGGAAAAATGTCTCTAGTCTTTCAAACCATTGCATCAATTCAACAACTCCTTCTTTTCCTCGGTAGTATGAGGGTTTGCATTTCAAGAAGTCGGGGTAAGAACAACCCCTGTTGAAGTTATTTCTGTGCATGTTGTGGTTCGGTTCATTGCTCATATTAAATTCTCTGGCTGCCATAGCTGCCGAAATGCCTTCACCAATCATCTCTCTGAGTTGAGCAGTGGTAACATTATGAGTAGCTTCAGGAGCCTCGGTGTTAGCGGTGTTGGGAGCGATTGCATTATTGGGGTTTGATCGCGTAATCACCATTTGTCTATAATCATACACAAAATGAGACTATTAGTTCAAACGTTAGTGAAATTTTTATATTATTTGCAAGAGATGATTGCATGCGTAAAATTCATAACAAATTTGGATAACCTGTCAGGATTTCATAATATAATACTTTTCACAAAAGATATAACATAAGAGAATGATTGCATGCAAATTTCCATAAGGAATTAAACATTCATCGAGCATATCAAATCCGGGACAGAGACTTAGTTAGCCTTGTCCTGGGTAGTGGTACACATAGCCTTAAGTACATCAAATCCCAAAAATACATGCCAGAAAAGAGAGGTACAGCACAAGAATGCATCAACAAAAGCTTGAAAAGAAATAAAAGTACGAAGGTCTCATATCATGATAGCTGGGATACAACCCGTAAGCTTGTCATGATGTACAAGAAATCAGGTACATCTATACTAGTCTTGCCTAGATGATCCACTAGGTATGGCTGGTGTTGATGGTGTTGATGAAGCTGGTGGAGCTACAAATGCTCTTCGGGAACCCTGTAATGCCCGAATCGTCGCTCGGGTCTCCTTGAGCACATGGAATGCTGTCAGTAAATGGGTCCGGAGTCTATTGGTGGCTCCTCGAAGATGAGTCATCTCTGCTGTAATCCCGTCATGTCGGACGGTGGCGAGATCACAAAAGATAGACAACGATTGCTCCTGAGCAGATAGGGCCGTATGGGTCTGATGTTGAGGACCCTCCATGACCTGCATATGTTGGTGAAGACGACGGTTCTCCTCTATGAGCCACTTCAATGCTTTATCAGTCTTAGCCTGGACACCCTTAGTGGCCTGGGCTTCTCTTCTCATGGTGCAGGAGAAAGTGTCAATACGATCATGGATGACGGTGTGGCCTTGTTGGCCGGCTATCAGTAGATTGCGGAGGTCTGATATCTCTTTCTCCTGGCGTGCAGCCAGTGCGGCAATATGAGCCTGAACGGGATCGACATGTCTCGCTCTGGAGCCTTCCCCAGTCTCATAAGTAGAGATGGGTACGGACCCGGAGAAATAGCCCGATGATAAGAATGGAGGCACGGAAGGTGCTAGGATAGGAAGAACTTGGTCCTCTTCCGTAGAGGTCGGGGCCAGTATAGCTGATAGAGAGGTAGGAAATGGGTCCTTTGGGAGTACAACCTCGATAGTTGGGTCATCCTCTAAATCCGAGGCTGACAACCATCCATACTGCGCCGATCGTGGAGAATGAACAAACAACTGGGGTAGGAGCTACTACGGGTAGAAGATTCGAGGATGCAGTAGGCGGAGTCATGATGCTCTGAAATAGTATTATTTTAAGTTTGAAGTGAGTATAAGCTTACAAACAAAGAACAATATTATTTTAGATTACATGCTTTATGAAATATATCCCTTTTTATACAATTATTATAATGTTTTAAGGTTATAAATATTTATACTTATACATATATATGTATTATCATGTAAGTTGTTCATTCATCAATTAGTAAGTGTGAAGTTTAGTTTAATATTACTCATATCCTCATTTCAGTATTTTACTATGTAATGTAAAATTCTCAAGTTTAGCACGTCTAACATATAGCAATACCTTACTAAATAGTATTAATAATCAAGTTTGGTAAACATATATATATATATATATATATATATATATATATACAATTAGTTCACATAGCATAGAATGCCCTAAGATCTATATGCTTAACTTAGACGGTCCCAAAATAAAATCCCAAAAAGATTCTTATAAGTTATAGTCCAGTTTTAAATAAAAGAAAAATCATTTTATTTTTATTTTATTTAAAAATTTATCTGGTTCTCTATAACTAATGCTCTGATACCATTCTCTGTGACACCCCGGGTAGGGTCAAAATATGCGGAAAATATCCCCGGACACGTCACAAGGGTGGATCGATAACATATAGTCCATAGAGCATAAGATAAAGATTATTTAAATCGGATTACATGTTTGATAACAAATAAATTAAAAATTGTCTTAAACACGACAGAAGTTGATTGTTTATGTTTCCCAAATAGAACCCCGGACGAGTCCTACAATGCATATTACTAAGATGCTGGATACCATGCACACACCACGTACTAACTTCATATTCCTGTGCAAAACATACTAACGGGGTCAACATAAAGTTGGTGAATTTACAGATTTTAACAATTAATTAGTTTGGACATACAATAATCATAGAAGTAATAATGCACAAAGCATTCTTACTAAAATGTAAATAACATTTGTTTATTATTAGAAACTGAAGCTTAACCCCATAGTCCTCAACAGATGAGGACGTAGTGTCTTACAAAAAGACACCCATTCTAGTTCCAACATGGTATACGTCTGTTGTCCCGGCCAAGGCACAGTGAGCATGACTCACCCAGACGGGGATGGTCAATCCCTAATAGATCTATTTATAATATTCAGGCGATTTACAACAATTTAACAGTATCAATAATAATCAATCATTAATCAAGTTTATACAATTCAGTTATGTCCAATATATGTTTGCATATTTTCTTTCCCAAAAAGGGAAAGTTATATCAAATTGTATATGGGGTTGTAAACTTACCTAGGAGTAGGCAATTTCTTGTTTAACACGGGTATCCAATTAAAGCTCACACCAAAGTTATGCCTAATCAGATAGTACAGTCTTAATAGATAGTACAAAGAACATATATGTATGCTTATACAGATTTTAGTTAGTTCATTTATGCTACGGTGTTTATCTAAATAACCGTAGTTCAAATAGCATCAATATTCATTCCTAGGTAAACATAAAATGTTTAACTATTAATATCAGTTAGCATACAAGTATTTATAATAATCATGCAATCTTACAATTATGCTTCTTGGTTAAGTAGACATAAAATGTTCTACTTAAAATATTAGTTTTCAATTTGTTCATCATTCATATAGTTTTTATTTTCTAAGAGTATATGATTTTATGTAGGAGTAGTATATACCCCTATTTGTTGTACAATTATTTCTTAAAGTAAATATAAATATTTTATTTCGAAAATAAAATGTAATATTTTAACTTTTAAGTTTCCATAAATCATTTTAACCTTCATAAAATAATCTAACTTAAGAGTTTATACATTAATTCTTTATGGTCTAGGTTTCTAATTATGTTTTATTATAATTAAAACTAGATTTTAGGGTTAGGGCTTGTTAATGGTTTAGTAACGTGGCAAAACTAGTCCTTCCACATTTTAAACAAGTATAATCTTTTGGATTTTTCATATGTAGTACCTAGGGCTTGTTAATGTTTCGTCCTATGGCAGATTTAGTCCTCCTAGTTTTATCTAGGTCTTGAAATTTCACTAAAATTATAAAAACAACCACTAGGGCTTCTTTAAGTTTCGGCAGTTTACAAAAATAGTCCTTAGGGTTTTAAAATGACAAAATAACTTTTAGAAACTTTCCAAAGTGGTCCCTAGGGTTTAATTCGCCAAGGGTAGTAATTATTAAACCCTAGACTTTTGGATATTTACATTTTCAGTTCTTGTGCTTACTAGTTTATCAAAACAAGTTTTATAAGTTACGATTTTAGTCCTTAAGTTTTTTAAATTGTCATTTTCATCCAAAAAGTTTTTATAAGTTAAATTTTTATTATAATAATCTTTATTTAACATTCAAAATAGTATATGGGCTCATTAAATGGGCTAAAAATCTAATGGGCTATTTTAGTGGGCTTAGCCATATTTTTAAGTCCTTTAATTAGTTAAATGGGCCTAAGTGTAATCTTAAGTCCATTAAGTTACTAGCATTTATTAAATGGGCTTATTGGGTCCATTAAGTTTTGAATTAACATTTCATGGGCCTAAATAGTCCATTAATACTACTTTACATTTTTATGTAAGTTTTTAACTTAGGATATTCTTATAAGCTTGTCTTTAGTTTATTCATATTTAGTTTTGAATCTAAAATAAAAGAATAAAACTTATACTTTGTTTTATGTGATGTACCAATTTAGATCTAGGTATGTTACAAGGTTTTATACGAGTTATAAGTTCTAACCATGAGCTTAAGACCCACGGCTATGATTACCTTAGTTTATTAAGATGTGTCAAGTCTTTTTTAAAGATTGCATGTACTTGCAAGTGTTTCAATATTAAGATCTAGCTATGTATATAATAAGAAAACAAGTCAAAGTCCATGTACACCACATATAGCTTACGGTTAGTCATTTAATCTTGGTATTTTCAAGATATGATTTTTAGCTAGTTTCATATTTACCATTTAACCACAAACCTAGGTTCCACATATACATGCATGTATACTAAAAGATCATCTAAGTACACATATAACATTTTTGTGACTTTCAATAGTCCATGTAACATGTAATGATACGTATTCCATTATTTAAACTTAGCACATAAATCACGTATTCATTAATTATATATGTCGTGACCTTCTAGGTCATGGCTTTCATGGTTCTTGAGTTACACATGTTTATTTCATGAGATCTATGATTATTTATTAACCAAAGTCCCATAAAGTAAGATTTGTAACCCTTTCTACAATAAGTTTATCAAATGTTTTCATATGATTTTTAAATCAAATTTAAACATATAGTACTAATCATATATTTCTTATTAAAAGATTTTTAACCATGTTTAATGGTACACAAAAATAGGTCGTGACCTTTAAGGTCATGGCTATTATCAAATCTTGATTTTTAACAAGTTATATACATGTGTTTATAGATGGATGATGATGCATGCAAGTGAAAATGAAGAAACACAAGGAGTATACCTTTCTTGCCTAAACGTTACTAAGTGAGATCTATGTGAACAAAGAGGTTAGAGATCTATTCAAGATGATGAAGGAGACTCCAAATATCAACCAAGTCGTGACCTTTTAGGTTCGGCTAGGGCTTGGTATAATACGTCCAAAGATGATGATTATGCTACCAATTGATTTGTGATTACTATGAGGCAAAGATCTAGTAGATCTAGTGAACAAACTTGGAATTTTGGTGGCTTATAGCCGAAATGTTTGAGAGAAAAAGGGAAGGGAGAGTGAGATCTAGTTGAGAGGGGATGTGAAGAGTATGTGTATGTGTTTTCGGCTAAAAGGGGAGAGAGAATGCAAGTAAGGGTGTGAACACCTTGGTAAGAAAAATATTGCCAAGTGTTGACACTTATGTTCCCAAGGCATGACACTTGTGTTCCCAAGGCATCTCTTCACCTTCCACCTAAGGGGTGCGTTTCATTCTTAGCCAAAAAGGGAAATGGGCTCAAGTTGTGGGCTGGGGTTGGGCTAGCACACAAATGTAGAGGATTTTGGGCTAGCCTAAAGTGTGTATGTAGGTTTATAATGTGACACCCTAGAACCAAGGTCATTAACGTTACCCTAAATTACGCTAATTTTTGAAATTTTTAATAAATTTTAATTTCTATATATATAAGTATTTTGGTTAAAGCCGATGTTCGAGGATTATAATTTTTACGATTGACGATTCAAGAAGGACGATGACGATTACGATCCCGAGGGATGCCCAATTTTCATAATTATTGACGATTTATCGATAATGTGATTTTTCGAGAATTTTATTTACGGTTCGTGTTAAGTTGAGTCGGGTGAGTTTTATAGCCTTCCAAGTACATTTAAAGTATCCCAAAAATATTTTGGAGTGTTCGGGATGATTTCCGACTCCCGTAAAATTTTCAAAATTGACTAGTGAGTCGAACCCGCAAAGTTTTGAGGACGTTTTTAACTTAAGGCCAAAAGAAACCTTTATTTGCAATTTGGTCCCTCCCAATCACACAAAAATGCACAAACACAAACACATAGTAACATTTCACAAAAACAAAATCAAAACTCTCCCTCTCTTGCCCTTAAAGCCGACGGACACCCCCAAACCCACCAAGAACACCATCAAAAAATTTTTCTACTTGATTTCCATTGAAATTAAGGTTAGACCACATCTAATCTTGTCATTCCCTACCTTTCTATGTACTTAAATCCCACATGCATTCAAATAAATTTTCCAAAAATTTTCAAGAATCATCAAATCCGTTTTTGAGGCTAATTGTTGTGATGCATGTTAAATTCATGCCTAGTGTGAGTATAATCACAAATAAAACCCACCAAAATCAATTTGGTTGTGGTGATTTGGTCACCCAAACCCCACGGCACAAGGGGTGTTTGGGGAGCCATGGTGGTTGATGAATTTTGAGCATTATCTTGTGTTTGGTTTAGTGTTTAGTGATGTTTTAAATAGGTTTAAGTGGTTGCATGTTCGTTTTTAGATGATTAGGATTATGAGGTTGGTTGATCAATAGGGGTAGGACTGAAAACTTGTGTTTGGTTATGATTAGGGAAGCTTAGGATGATGCCTAGTAGTGATGGATAGGTTTGGAATCGAGTTTAAGCATGGTTTTGGAGTAGCCAAGTTTAGGCAGAAAGTTTAAGGTCATTTCATAAAAATTATTTTTCCTACAGATCTTGAAAACTAAATGTAGTTATAGAGGGTCTTTTTATCTTTAATTTGGTATAAGGTAGAGCCCGTGACTCAAAACGAGCTAAAAGTTATGAGGTTTTAAAGATCGAGTACCGGGAGACGAGAACTTTCATAATCCGAATTTATGTATAGTTTTAGTCAAATCCCGAGGACCACAAGTATGAATTGGTAAATGGTCAAGGGTCAAAATTTGGTCACAAACCTGTGTAAATGAGTCTATAAGTTGACTTAGGAGTCAAAGAAGTCAAAGGTGCATTTCAAATGGGTCAAAGAGGTCAAAGTTGGTCGAAGTACAATTTCAGCCCGTAAAATGTAGTTTTTGAAAAGCGTTGAGTAACGAGTCGTAAAAGTAAAAACTTTTATTGGGATTAAAAACATGTTATCTACAGGTCTTATAGGATTTTTGAGAATTTTTTCAAATTTTATAAGTATGGTTAAATATGGTAAAACAGCCCGTACTTTCGGTAAGTACCGGCGAGAATGAGTAAAAATGGATAACGTAAGTAATGAGAACGAATGGTGTAAAATGAGTGATGCTTGTTGTTTTGTTTTTGGCGTGAGTTATAATTGTCCTAAGTGACTAGTATATATGTATTTTATACAGTACCGTAAGGTATTTAAAATGAGATTACTCATTACGCGTTATTTGTGATAGGTGTTGATTTATCCGGGCATCCGTTTCGTCGTCAGTGATCATCCCTAGAACTACCGACTACTTAATATCTAAGGTGTGAATTTATAGCCTCGCTTATATTTATTTCAAATTGTTTTATCCGCGAGGGAAATGCATGCTAGTTTTTAAAAGGAACGTATATCATGAATGATTGTTAGACCCGAATGTTGCCTTAGAAATTGTGTTGAGTACCAAAGTTGCAAAAGACCCTAAATTCATGAACTATTAACTATTGTCCTGCCCTCGAGTAGGGGGAAATAGCCGCTTATACAATTTGTAGTACTACGGGGCTAACGACCCAATGCTAGCCGAGAAGCTGTACGTTGAGTAAGTTCTGCGGTAGATTATCTTGTATGAGAGATAAGGTATAATTGCAACTGATGCCTTTAGAAGGGGCACTGGTTTCATCTGAATCACGCCGGTATTTATTACGCGGGTGATTGAGTTAACGGATTAGTGTCATGAGCTTAAACACAATTGTCAGTATCCTGAATATAGATTGTTTGATCGACAAGTCTATAAATGATCACGAATGGTTTTTATTTTATATACGTTCAAATTGATTGTAAAACCTATGAATTCCACTCAACGTTTTCGTTGACCAAAATTTTGGCATGTGTTTCAGGTAACCGCTGAAGTGTAGAATGGAGCGTGCATGGGATGGATGTTGTGTGTATGGCTTGGAGTCTGCTTGTTTTTCCTCCCTTTTCTACTTAAACAATTTTTAAGTTTAATGTTATGTTGTTGTAAAACTGAAATTCTTGGGTTGAGATTCATGGGGACCGAAAACGCTAAACTCTGTTGTACCTAGTGGGGTTGGAAAAACCGTGGACATGTATCATCTAACAATCTTTAAATTCAAATTTTAAGTTGACGTCTTTTTAGCGTCGTTTGATATATCTTGTGTGCAATGAATACTGTGTAGCACCCAATGTTGTAGTTCCGCTGCGCATAGCATTTGTGGGGGTGTTACAGATTGGTATCAGAGCCACGAGTTATAGAGAACTAGGTCGTTTTTGAAAATCCTAAACTATAACTTTTGGTGTCGTAAGAAATGGTCCAAGCACACACAACTATCCTGCATGGCTCCGGTAAGATTTATTTTTTGTATTTATGGCATTTGACGTATACTTTTGAGTGAAGTATATATGTGGGTAATTATTACGTAAGTATGGAATTACTATATGTAGACGTTGAATTATACGTAGAATATCCGACATCGTAATTTTTGTATAAATCATGCATGAGCATCATATTATTACATTTCGGGCATATGTACCACCTTTGCATTGCATTTGCATGCATGTATTTATAAATATTGTATAATTACTTATGTACCCTCCGAAATTCGCTGTTATTGCAGGAATGGCCGAGGTACCGCCTAATGATAATGGAAACGATTACGTCGTAGGTCACGAAGGGGGACCGTTTCCTCCGAACCCGCCGGACAATGATAATGGATGGATCGCTCCAGAAGAGGAAATAGGGCCGGAAAACGACAATGACGAAAGTAAGGTGGACAATTTTAGCATCAGTAGTGACGAGAGTGAGGATTCTGAGGAAGAGCCCGAGGAGCTAATGGATGATGGCATTCCTGAGAATGCTGTAGGCCAGACCGAACCAGATTTGTTTCAATCTCCGAATTCGCCAAAGGGTTATGAAGTACCACCAACCGGTCGATATGAGCAGCAACCCTTTAATCGCCCGATGGACAATTGTAAGGACTATTTGAGAACAGTGCCAGGATTTGTTCGAGTAAGTAATGGGAGCGGTGGAGAGTCCAGCAAATCATCCAAGTCGCCATCGATTCATGAGAATATTGCAAGGGTCTACTTTCCGAGACCAAGACACTACTGGGATCCCGCAGGGTGTTTGGGGAGGATGGAGAGGTTGATGTATGAGCGGTTTGTAGTTGAGACCAGGGTAATTAAGAGGTTTGATAAGAACGAAAGGGAACATCAAAGACTGTTGGAAAGGACTGCAAGAATTGAGTATGATGGAAATGTGAACAAAAGTGACATCAACAGTTTAAGATCGATGGTTGCAAATTTAAGCGCTAGTCTTGACCGTGTTAGGGAGGATCAAGTGAGGTTGTCAAGGATGCAGAGTTGGGAGCATCGAGTTAGAGCATCATTGCCCCCGGATTGGAGATTCGTGGACGATTTGGAGATGGAGGCTAGTGACTTCATGATTCAGCCGCCTACTAGAGGTGCTTGTATTACGGTGGGAAGTCAGGTAGCGATTGAGTGTGGGTCTACATCAGGGACGAAAAAGGAGATGGAATGTGGGCCGGATGATAAAGGAAAGAGAAAAATGGATGATGTGGATGAGGACGATAGTGATGAGGAACCCGAGGAAGACGACGACGAGCCGCCATCCAAAAGGCCGTGTGGATCACCACATGCCTAGTTGCTTATTTTGTATTTTTCTTTGATCATTGTAATAGAACTGTTTTAGACTTTTGTATGATGGCATTATGACGAGAAACTTGAGGACTTAAGTTTTGTGGTGAACGATTGTAGTGGCAATACTTGTCACGATTTTGGTTAATTATCAATACAATCCATGTTACCTTTCATGATCTGTGATATGTCTTAAATTTGATCTTTTGTGATGTGAATTGATGAATATTAGTAACTCCGTAGTGATGTGTCGTTGTAGGTATATTATGTCTCGGAAACTTGATATGTATACTTACATTGTTTTTCTATTTTCCCTGTCTTGCAGAAAGAGATATTCGATAACACCATGCCTCCAAAGTTGACCGCCGATCGTGTTAACACAATGATTCAGGAAGCTATAGCAAATGCGTTGGAAGCGGACCGAGCCGGGAGAAATCAGGACCAGGGAAGGAACGCGGGGAGACAGCAAGCCCCGAGAGTGTGTACCTATTCTAGTTTTATGAAATGCGGTCCCACGCAGTTTCGTGGAACGGGTGGAGCTTTAGAACTTAGACGATGGTTGGAAAAGGTTGAAAGTACGTTCGAAATCAGCGGTTGTGCAGAAGCGGACAAAGTGAAGTTTGCGGCTGCTACGTTTCTGGATGATGCGTTAAGTTGGTGGAATACCCAGGTAGCTACGGTTGGATTGGCTGTAGCGAATGCAAGGACGTGGAATGCGACAAAAGCTTTGTTGACTAAGAAGTTTTGCCCGGAAGAGGAATTGGGGCAATTGGAGGATGAGTTGAGGCATTTGACCTTGAAGAACAACGATATCGCTGCCTACACCAGCAGGTTTAACGAATTAAGCCTTTTGTGTCCGGATGTTTTTGCCAATGACGCCAAGAAGATGAAGCAGTACATTAAGGGTTTATCTAGCAATATCAAAGGTGAAACAACTTCGTCAAAACCTGGATCATTTGATGAAGCGGTCCAGATGGCTCACGCATTGATGGACGTCAAGCTCTAGGACAAGCAGAACTCCATTGCTGAAGGCAACAAGAGGAAATGGGAAGCGGCACAAAGCAACCAATCCCAGGGCCAGAACCGAGGTGGAAATCGAAACAACCATGGTCCGAACCGAAATCAGCAGTTTAACCAGAGAAGGAATGAAGGGATGAGGGCAGTGACGAACCCTAGAGGAGTAAAAGTGAATCCCCATTGTGGTAGGTGCAATTTGTATCATGTTGGGAATTGCCCGCCTGCATGCGGCAAGTGTGGAAAGGCAGGTCATAGGACGTCTAGTTGCCGAACGGGAGGAGTAGCCACTGGGGCTAATGCTATCAGGATGAGGGGATGTTATGGTTGTGGAGAGAGAGGCCATGTGCAAGTGAATTGCCCGAAGGCAGGAAACAAGCGGGGAGGTAACAATGCGGCTGCTGTGTATCAAGTGGGAACGGCTGATAAACCACAGGGTCCTAATGTGGTTACCGGTACGTTTTTGCTAGACGCTTGTTATGCTAGTATTTTGTTTGATTCTGGCTCCGACAAGAGTTTTGTAGATGTTAAATTTAGTCGTCATATCGATAGAAAACCGGTGTTGTTAGCGACTAGTTATAACGTTGAGTTAGCCGATGGAAAAATTGTTAGTACGAATTCTATACTGAAAGGGTGTACCTTGAAGTTAGGAAATTACGCTTTTAAAATCGACTTGATGCCTATAGAGCTAGGATCGTTTGACGTGATTGTGGGAATGGATTGGCTAATGGCGCACAGTGCTATGATCGTCTGTGGCGAGAGATTGGTTCAGATTCCGTTGCGGAATAAAGTTTTGACGATAAAGGGAGACGAATGCACTTCTCGTTTGAAAGTGATTTCCTGTTTGAAAATGATGAAGTATGTAGAGAGCGGATGCGATGTGTTTTTGGCACAAGTTTCGAGTGATGGTGATTTAGAGGCGAGGATTGAAGAGGTACCAGTTATCTGCGAATATCCGGAAGTTTTTCCAGACGAGTTGCCAGGTTTACCACCTACCCGTGAGGTCGAGTTTCGAATTGATTTGGTGCCAGGAGCTGCGCCGGTTGCGCGTGCACCTTATCGCTTAGCACCATCTGAGTTAAAGGAATTATCGGATCAACTGAAGGAATTGATGGACAAAGGATTTATTAGGCCGAGCTCATCACCTTGGGGAGCGCCAGTGTTGTTTGTGAAGAAGAAAGATGGTTCGTTTCGGATGTGTATTGACTATAGGGAACTCAATAAGCTGACGGTTAAGAATCGGTACCCATTGCCGAGGATTGACGATTTATTCGATCAATTGCAAGGTTCCAGTGTATACTCAAAGATCGATTTAAGATCAGGGTATCATCAACTGCGTGTAAGAGAGGAGGATATCCCTGTAACTGCCTTTCGTACGCGGTATGGACACTTTAAATTTCGAGTGATGCCGTTTGGGTTGACAAACGCGCCTGCTGTATTCATGGACCTCATGAATCGCGTGTGCAAGCCGTATCTAGATAAGTTTGTTATTGTTTTCATTGACGATATACTGATTTACTCTAAGAGTAAGGAGGAGCACGAGAAGCACCTGAGAAAGATTTTGGAGTTGTTAAAGAAGGAGAAGCTGTATGCAAAATTCTCGAAGTGTGAGTTTTGGTTGGAATCAGTGCAGTTCCTAGGTCACGTGATTGATAGTAAGGGAGTTCGTGTGGATCCTGCCAAGGTCGAAGCGATCAGGGAATGGTCGGCACCGACAACGCCGACTGAAGTTCGACAATTCCTTGGTTTAGCTGGGTATTATCGAAGGTTCATTGAAGGATTTTCGTTGATTGCAAAACCATTGACGAGGCTTACCGAAAAGAATAGGGTGTATGAATGGGGAATTGAGGAAGAACTTGCTTTCAAAACGCTTAAGGATAAGTTATGTTTCGCACCGATATTGTCATTGCCTGAAGGAACCGAAGACTTCGTAGTGTTTTGTGATGCGTCTCGTAAGGGTTATGGAGCGGTATTGATGCAACGTGAAAAGGTGATAGCTTACGCGTCGAGGCAACTAAGGAAGAATGAGGAGAACTACACGACGCACGATTTGGAATTAGGAGCTGTAGTTTTTGCGTTAAAGTTGTGGAGACACTATTTGTATGGGACGAAGTGTGTTGTATTCACTGACCACAAGAGTTTGCAACACATTTTAGATCAAAAGGAGTTGAATATGCGACAGAGACGATGGGTTGAACTACTAAGCGATTACGACTGCGAAATTCGCTACCACCCTGGGAAGGCGAATGTTGTAGCGGATGCACTGAGTAGGAAGGAACGAGAGAAACCTTTGAGGGTCAGAGCTTTAGTGATGACTGAGAGCGTTGACTTAACCGAAACTATACTGAAGGCTCAAGAGAGAGGACTAATGAAAAGGAA
Organism: Glebionis coronaria; assembly: GCA_025667525.1. Taxonomy (NCBI): domain Eukaryota; kingdom Viridiplantae; phylum Streptophyta; class Magnoliopsida; order Asterales; family Asteraceae; genus Glebionis; species Glebionis coronaria. The sequence goes on along the minus strand of JANFOE010000149.1, from coordinate 125,143 downwards.
TGTTGAAGCTGAGAATTTGGGACGAATGTTGAAACCTCTTTTCGTGATTAGGTCAGACGGACTGAGATATTTTGAGAATCGGATTTGGTTACCATTGTGTTCATCTGAGGAAGGAAAGCCTGGAGTTCGAGAATTGGTTATGAACGAGTCGCATAAGTCGAAGTATTCGATACATCCTGGATCGGATAAAATGTATCACGACCTGAAGAAAGTTTATTGGTGGCCGAATATGAAGGCGGATATTGCTCGTTACGTCAGTAAGTGTTTGACTTGCGCGAAGGTTCAAGCAGAACATAAGAAACCATCTGGATTGTTGGTACAACCAGAGATCCCAGAATGGAAATGGGAGAAAATCGCTATGGATTTCGTGACGGGTTTACCTAGGACTCCTAGTGGATGTGATATGATATGGGTAATTGTGGATAGGTTAACGAAATCTGCTCATTTCTTACCTATGAAGAAGACGGACAGCATGGAAAAGCTCGCCAGTGTGTACGTGAAAGAGATCGTCTGTAGACACGGAGTGCCGTTATCGATCATTTCGGATCGCGATAGTAGATTTACGTCGGAATTTTGGAAATCGCTTCAACGTGCGATGGGCACTGAATTGAGTTTAAGCACGGCTTATCACCCGAAAACTGACGGCCAAAGTGAACGAACTATTCAGACGATGGAGGACATGCTCCGAGCATGCGTGATTGATTTTGGAGGAAGTTGGGAGCGCCACTTGCCTCTGGTGGAATTTTCGTATAATAATAGTTATCATGCGAGTATCAAGGCAGCACCGTTCGAAGCATTGTATGGAAGGAAGTGTAGATCGCCTGTGTGTTGGAGTGAAGTGGGAGAAAGTCAATTGACTGGACCCGAAATGGTTTTAGAAACGACAGAGAAGATTTTGCAAATCAAGAACCGACTACTTGCTGCGAGAAGCCGACAGAAGAGTTATGCCGATAACAGAAGGAAACCGTTGGAGTTTGAAGTTGGAGATATGGTTATGCTCAAGGTATCGCCGTGGAAGGGTGTAATTCGTTTTGGGAAGAAAGGAAAGTTGAGTCCAAGGTATATTGGACCATTTAAGATCGTTGAACGAATTGGACCAGTAGCGTATAAGTTAGAATTGCCGAATGAGCTTAGTGCTATTCACGACACGTTTCACGTATCGAACCTGAAGAAGAGTTTGGCGGATAAGGAATTGGTGATTCCTTTGGACGAGATTCGACTGGACGACAAAATGCACTTTGTGGAAGAACCTGTGGAAATTATGGACCGAGAGGTCAAGCGGTTGAAGCGTAGTAGAATTCCTATTGTGAAAGTCCGATGGAATTCTAAGCGTGGACCGGAATACACTTGGGAACGTGAGGACTTCTTCAAGGAAAGGTATCCTCATCTGTTCCAGTAGAACGAAATGTGAGTACAAGAAGAGGCGAGCGCCGGGACGTCGCTCTCTTTAAGGAGGGGTGGATGTGACACCCTAGAACCAAGGTCATTAACGTTACCCTAAATTACGCTAATTTTTGAAATTTTTAATAAATTTTAATTTCTATATATATAAGTATTTTGGTTAAAGCCGATGTTCGAGGATTATAATTTTTACGATTGACGATTCAAGAAGGACGATGACGATTACGATCCCGAGGGATGCCCAATTTTCATAATTATTGACGATTTATCGATAATGTGATTTTTCGAGAATTTTATTTACGGTTCGTGTTAAGTTGAGTCGGGTGAGTTTATAGCCTTCCAAGTACATTTAAAGTATCCCAAAAATATTTTGTAGTGTTCGGGATGATTTCCGACTCCCGTAAAATTTTCAAAATTGACTAGTGAGTCGAACCCGCAAAGTTTTGAGGACGTTTTTAACTTAAGGCCAAAAGAAACCTTTATTTGCAATTTGGTCCCTCCCAATCACACAAAAATGCACAAACACAAACACATAGTCACATTTCACAAAAACAAAATCAAAACTCTCCCTCTCTTGCCCTTAAAGCCGACGGACACCCCCAAACCCACCAAGAACACCATCAAAAAAATTTTCTACTTGATTTCCATTGAAATTAAGGTTAGACCACATCTAATCTTGTCATTCCCCACCTTTCTATGTACTTAAATCCCACATGCATTCAAATAAATTTTCCAAAAATTTTCAAGAATCATCAAATCCGTTTTTGAGGCTAATTGTTGTGATGCATGTTAAATTCATGCCTAGTGTGAGTATAATCAGAAATAAAACCCACCAAAATCAATTTGGTTGTGGTGATTTGGTCACCCAAACCCCACGGCACAAGGGGTGTTTGGGGAGCCATGGTGGTTGATGAATTTTGAGCATTATCTTGTGTTTGGTTTAGTGTTTAGTGATGTTTTAAATAGGTTTAAGTGGTTGCATGTTCGTTTTTAGATGATTAGGATTATGAGGTTGGTTGATCAATAGGGGTAGGACTGAAAACTTGTGTTTGGTTATGATTAGGGAAGCTTAGGATGATGCCTAGTAGTGATGGATAGGTTTGGAATCGAGTTTAAGCATGGTTTTGGAGTAGCCAAGTTTAGGCAGAAAGTTTAAGGTCATTTCATAAAAATTATTTTTCCTACAGATCTTGAAAACTAAATGTAGTTATAGAGGGTCTTTTTATCTTTAATTTGGTATAAGGTAGAGCCCGTGACTCAAAACGAGCTAAAAGTTATGAGGTTTTAAAGATCGAGTACCGGGAGACGAGAACTTTCATAATCCGAATTTATGTATAGTTTTAGTCAAATCCCGAGGACCACAAGTATGAATTGGTAAATGGTCAAGGGTCAAAATTTGGTCACAAACCTGTGTAAATGAGTCTATAAGTTGACTTAGGAGTCAAAGAAGTCAAAGGTGCATTTCAAATGGGTCAAAGAGGTCAAAGTTGGTTGAAGTACAATTTCAGCCCGTAAAATGTAGTTTTTGAAAAGCGTTGAGTAACGAGTCGTAAAAGTAAAAACTTTTATTGGGATTAAAAACATGTTATCTACAGGTCTTATAGGATTTTTGAGAATTTTTTCAAATTTTATAAGTATGGTTAAATATGGTAAAACAGCCCGTACTTTCGGTAAGTACCGGCGAGAATGAGTAAAAATGGATAACGTAAGTAATGAGAACGAATGGTGTAAAATGAGTGATGCTTGTTGTTTTGTTTTTGGCGTGAGTTATAATTGTCCTAAGTGACTAGTATATATGTATTTTATACAGTACCGTAAGGTATTTAAAATGAGATTACTCATTACGCGTTATTTGTGATAGGTGTTGATTTATCCGGGCATCCGTTTCGTCGTCAGTGATCATCCCTCGAACTACCGACTACTTAATATCTAAGGTGTGAATTTATAGCCTCGCTTATATTTATTTCAAATTGTTTTACCCGCGAGGGAAATGCATGCTAGTTTTTAAAAGGAACGTATATCATGAATGATTGTTAGACCCGAATGTTGCCTTAGAAATTGTGTTGAGTACCAAAGTTGCAAAAGACCCTAAATTCATGAACTATTAACTATTGTCCTGCCCTCGAGTAGGGGGAAATAGCCGCTTATACAATTTGTAGTACTACGGGGCTAACGACCCAATGCTAGCCGAGAAGCTGTACGTTGAGTAAGTTCTGCGGTAGATTATCTTGTATGAGAGATAAGGTATAATTGCAACTGATGCCTTTATAAGGGGCACTGGTTTCATCTGAATCACGCCGGTATTTATTACGCGGGTGATTGAGTTAACGGATTAGTGTCATGAGCTTAAACACAATTGTCAGTATCCTGAATATAGATTGTTTGATCGACAAGTCTATAAATGATCACGAATGGTTTTTATTTTATATACGTTCAAATTGATTGTAAAACCTATGAATTCCACTCAACGTTTTCGTTGACCAAAATTTTGGCATGTGTTTCAGGTAACCGCTGAAGTGTAGAATGGAGCGTGCATGGGATGGATGTTGTGTGTATGGCTTGGAGTCTGCTTGTTTTTCCTCCCTTTTCTACTTAAATAATTTTTAAGTTTAATGTTATGTTGTTGTAAAACTGAAATTCTTGGGTTGAGATTCGTGGGGACCGAAAACGCTAAACTCTGTTGTACCTAGTGGGGTTGGAAAAACCGTGGACATGTATCATCTAACAATCTTTAAATTCAAATTTTAAGTTGACGTCTTTTTAGCGTCGTTTGATATATCTTGTGTGCAATGAATACTGTGTAGCACCCAATGTTGTAGTTCCGCTGCGCATAGCATTTGTGGGGGTGTTACGTATAATGTACAGATACCTTTATATATGTAGTACAAACCTAATACAATATTTTCCCACAATTTGTTTAAGTGTTGGGCATACATAGTTGTTATAACTTTCAATACTTGTTATCATAGTCTTATGTACCAAGTTTAGTTATGCAACATATTACCATAGCAAAGTAGTTGTAGAAGTATAAGTACATAGTGGTCAAGTTTACACGCAACTTATTGAAGTATAACACATGAGTGAATATTCTAGGATTTATAGGTGAATCTTATTACATAAAATCATGGTAAAATCATGGATTTTACAAAAAGATCTAGCATCTCACGTATATTGGTGATAAGGGACGAATTTTATACATATGGAGTTGTGTGTATTCAAGTATACTGTGGTACAATTTATGTACAGTTGGTATATAGAAGAAAGGGACCCATAATGCCTAGAATACAAGTTTCTTTTGATCGAGTATTAGTTTCGCATGGGCCATTTGCTTTGGAAAGTGACGTGACAAGATATTAAAGTAGAGAAAGAAAGATGGTGTCAGTGGCTGACAGAGCCGCTGACAAGAATAAAACACACGTTGACAGAGAAAACGCTGACACGTTGTAATTTAGACGCTGACAGCGTGTTGTCCGATATATGGTTTTTAAGCGCTGACAAGTATCGTTCGATATCGGACAATACACACAGAAGATATATTGGATGACCAAGGATCTCGGACAGAACTATCTGTTTAAATTTTTATGACTTGTTTTTGAAGATTGTGTTTGGTACAATAAAGTTTTATTTGATTATGTGACAAGGCTAACCTTGCGGTTACGTACCGACTTGGATTAGAAGAAGAACGCCGACAGAGGAAGCAGTTGCATAAAAAGAAGAGGATGATATTGTACTTAGATGATTTTCATTGCAAATTGAAGGTTTCGATGAAGACGATTGATTATTGCTTCTTTGGTGTTGGAGTTGTTTTTCGCAGGTTTGTATTTTATCATATCTCAAAAGACTCTCCTCTCTTTTGAGATAACTTGCTTGTTCTTTTAATGGTTGGTGACGAAGACTTGTCTGAATCTAGCAATTAGGTGACATTTCTATCACTTGAAGGAGTTACATTATCGTGCTTAGTGTCTCACAAAAGGATGATGATTTTGACAAGAGATCGAGGTCTGCTTATATTTACTCTCATCATATAAGTTTGACGTCACGTGAATAGTGCAAGATATAAGGTACAATCTTGGGAGATTCCACTTCTTCAACAAATAGGTTATATTTGTTTTTCTTCATTCGTAATCTACAATTAGAGTCTACATGGTTCGTGATTCATTTACATGCATCACTCAAGGGGAAGCGTTTATTAGTTGTTTATCTTTAGAAGACCCCTATTGGATGAGATAAAAAGGGGAAGAAGATTCAAAGATCAAGGTATACAACTTAATTTTATCTGGTGATATGTTTTACAAGAAATCTTACTTTAAGAGGAAGCTTGTTTCATTCGTGAAAGATGAATATTTGAAGATTGTTTTTGTCATCATCAAATAGGGGAAGATTGTTGGGAATTAATTTGATGAGACAAATCAAGAATAATGAAACAAGAAGGACTTATATGCAATTATCAAGATTTACAAGAATATGGAGCCCTTTCATACAACAAGGAGGACTTATTAGCAAAAGATGGAGGGACTTCTAGTGTAATTAGATTTCTTGTAAAAAGGGTTATGTGTGGTATATAAACACACACCCTGCATAGGTTTATTCATTCAATTATTAGTACTCTGGTTTTTCAACCAAGTATAAAATCTTATCGTCCGAATCTCTTCGAATTGATTACCGGTCTAAAGTGCGACTCAATTGTCTTTTGGTGAACAATAGAATGGTTTGGTTGATTATCTATTTTAAACTAATAGCAAGTAATTTAAATGTCGTTGAGTAAAGTAGAAGTTTTAAAGATTAAACTAAATTGACGAGTTAAAAATAAATGCTTGAAAATGTAAAGAAAAGATTAGAAAAAAACTTCAACTCTTAATAAAACTAACACTTGGAAACTTTGTAAAAACAATAAACTAAAACAAACCCTAATCGGAATATTAGTAAAAGACATTAATCGGAATATGCAAACTACACCCGTCGGAATGTTTGGCCGGAATAAGGCAATCGGAATAACAATGATCGGAATATGGCAACACCTCGTCGAAATATGGCAACACCTCCAATCGGATGTATGGAGGACACCAATCGGAATATTTAACAAAACCCCCAATCGGAATGTTGATGATAACCTCAGATCGGAATAAGCCAAAACCCACAATCGGAATGTTTTCAAAACTAAACCAATCGGAATATTGGAAATAAGCCCACAATCGGAATAACTCAAAAACACCACAATCGGAATGTTTCAAAACCCTATTCCGATTAGGTGATCGGAATAGGGGGGTGCAATCGGAAAATAGAAACCCTTTTCCGATCTATGTGATCGGAAAGAGGGTGTTGGGTGGTGGTCGGAATAAGCTGATCGGAAAGGGGTTAAGACCCTTTCCGATTTATATGGGATTCGAGATATAAGCTAGTAATAAGCTACTATGATAAGCTCACACCAAGACTACCCCGAATAAAAAGTGAAATATACTAAATAAGCACAATCAACAACTTATCCAAACATAAAATAAGCAAACCTTTAAATCAAATCATAAAAAGATGAACTTTTTAAGAAAACTTTTAAAAGTAAATAAGCTAAAAGAAACGAATAAGCCAATAAGCACAAGGAATTTAAAGCTCAATCGAATGAAAGCTTATGTAGGAACAAAAAGATTAACTTTTTAAGCATGAAATCATTAAGAACAACACGGATCATATGAAATTCGCACCAAAATTAATCTAAATATCAAAGAAAGGTAGAAGGAGATGAAAGATTAAAAGCTTAAACTTAAACTTGATTAATGAAATCAACAATACACAAATGTTTAATCTTGAAAGATTAAAAGAAAGAAAGATGAAATCTTAGTGAGAGAAAGTAAATAACTTTCTCTCTCTAAAACTAGAAAGAAAAGTGAAAAATGAAAACTAAAAACTAAAAACTAACTACCCTCCTAATGTGTATTAGGAGGGTATTTATAGGGAAAATGGGAAAGAGTGCATGTGTTGCTTCTTTTTTCTTTCTTTCTTCACGTCTTCTCGACTCGATTTAATTCTTTGTCTTTTCTCGACGTCGTCTTCGGATTTGAACTTGTCTTTTAATTTTCTTCTTTAATTTAGACTTGAGTTCTTCGACTTCAATAAACTTCCGTCTTTAGACTTTTTCTTCGATAAATCTTCAGAATAGGCCTTGGACTTCCGTTCTTTAAGCACTCTTGATCTTTTGACTTCGTCTTTTCCCTTTTTTCTTCGATAAAAGCCCGTGAAAGCCCGTGTGGTGTTCCTTTTTCATCTTTTGGTCCTAAAACACAATAAAAACATAAACCACGCATAATTCTGACTTTTACGACATAAATACACGTTTTGGTCTTGTTATTATTGGAAATAAGTGGTAAAAGAATAAGTGTTTTCACACTTATTAAATCCCCTACACTTGACCATTGCAATGCCCTCATGCAATGCATTAATTTTAAAGCACGATTTACATTTTCCATCATAAATAACCTACCTTGGCCTTTATTAAATACTAATCATAAAAAGATAAAAACAAGTAATGAAATTAAAAGACTTACATTGGGTTTGGGCTGCCATGAACGTTTATCATCCTCAAGTTTCACGTTCCCCATACCAAGCTTAAAAACGAGATCATTGTTATTATAAGTTAGCAAACTAACACGAACTCATGTGGGCCAATTATTCACTTAGACTCCCTTATTCCTAGGTGTATCTCTTATATTTTATTTTTGTCTTGAATGATCACGAAGATGCATTGTTTGACTTATTTCGATAGCTATTTAGGCCGAAAATAAAGTGAACGATTTAATCAATAGTTAGCTAAAGGACAAAATCTTTTAAAACTGCTTCTCTGGACCTCATAAAGTTCATATCATGGCATAACTCGCTTCACGATTTGAGACCTTTCTCGGACCGATATTTGGCAGCGACTTCGTACTTCGAACCTTGAGAAACGCTCATGAAATAATGGTCTTCTCTTCATAATAGGAATTTCTTCACTTGAAGTTTTGAGATATTCTTCATATTTGGACCACGACTTCTTCATTTTTCTCCAATCTTTATTTTGGACTTTGATATACAACGATCCGCCTCCTTTTAGGACTTGGGTCTATTTATCCTCATACCTTGTTAGGGCCTTTTTGGATAGACTTCTCCATGATCTTTTGGGGAGTTTTTGCTTTTCATCGCGTGTCTCGATCCTTCATATTGATTTTCGATAAATGATTCTTCACATCACTTTTGGATCTTTAGCAACAAACTGTAGCCCTCATGCCTTGTTAGGGCCTTTTCGGACTCGCCAATCTTCGCATCCCGCTTCAATAAGTTATGCCTTGGCTATGAACTCTAATCCGTACCGAGCAACTTTTAAACGATCTTGGGCTAGAAGCTAAGTAACCTTTTAAATCGTACAACCTTATTTATTACAGATAAATTTATTAACAAGCGAAGGGAGAATAGGTTTATAATTAACTCACATAAATTCACGAAAGAATACCAATCTTATAATTGAATCTATCATCTCTCGTCCTCCACAGTTTAAAATATCAAGGAATGAGACTCGTGGATGCTTAGCCTATTAAATCAAAGTTTTGGGTTTTCGAGTCATCTATAGGATCTTGCAAATTCTTAGACTTTTTCAAGTTTAGAAATCGCATTTTAAAGTTCCCTTGATAAACAACTCTCTAGGATCAAATATAGGAACTTGCGAAAAGTTCTTGTTCTTAACCCGTGAGAGTTAAGACTTTCGCGTTTTATAGCTCCCTATATAAAAGCCTAGCAAAACTTGACATAAACACGTTAAGGATACTAGCTAGAGTAAACTTAGATAAGTAAGCCCGGGTTGAGTCAAAATGTTCACGACTAAGAAAAATTTAAAACCACTTTATTGAAAATTTATTCTAGCAAGGAAAGAAAATAACCATAACAAAAGTAAATACAACTATACAACTAGGCCAAAATAGATTAAAAATTTTGAAAAATGTCGAAAAATCAAATTTTCCGGTTAAAATGAGGGCAAATTCATGGAAAAGACCACTTACTTCGATAGAAGTCGCCCCTACACTTGATATAAACATTGTCCTCAATGTTTGAGCATGTGGGAGTAAACTCCACTACACTTATGACATTGTGCACTTTGTTTAAATCTTGCTAAGGAAAGGACAACTATAGTGAATTCAATGTGAACATATAAGATATGAAATATTGAATCACAAGAGTTTAGGATAGAACCGGGAAGATGGGAACACGGTATCACGGTTCGTCAAAAGTCATCAAGATGCTCTTTGAAGCTTGAATACCTGCACAAGATAAGAAACAAGACAACAAACACATACGGGGCTCCCCCTACACTTATTATGAAAGCAGGAAAGGATAGATCACGGGTTGCCTCCCGAGAAGCGCTTGTTTTTGTTCACCGAGTCACGAACCTGACTCGACCCAATTTAGTTCATGGGGAACATGGTGAGGGATGTAATCATCTCTTGAGAGATGTCCTCACCAAGTACAGCTTCAAACGCTGACCATTAACCTTAAAATTGGGCCCATTTGGCTGAGAAAGCTCAATGGTCCCATATGGAAAGACTTTGGCGACGGTGAATGGACCAGACCAGCGGCTCTTCAACTTGCCAGAGAAGATCTTCAACCGAGAGTTAAAAAATAAGACTTGATCACCAACGTGGAACTCTCGGTTCTTAATCCTTGCGTCATGAATGATCTTGGTCTTCTCCTTGTAGATCAGTGAGTTCTCGTAAGCCTCATTCCTTAGTTCGTTGAGCCCGTTGAGTTGAATCTTGCGATGATCACCGGCTTTGTTGATGTCGAAGTTAGCCCACTTCAAGGCCCAGTGCGCCTTATGTTCCAGCTCGATGGGGAGGTGACATGCTTTCCCGTACACAAGACGATAAGGTGTACAACCGATCGGGGTATTATAAGCAGTACGGAATGCCCACAGAGCATCATCTAACTTATCGGCCCACGCGGCGCGATGCTCTCCCACAGTACGCTCCAAAATTCGCTTCAATCCACGGTTGGAAATCTCGGCTTGCCCATTGGTTTGGGGATGATAGGCGGTGGAAAGACGGTGATTGACACCATACTTAGCCATGAATCTTGCAAATTGATCATTGCAAAAATGAGTCCCGCGGTCACTTATAATAGCACGAGGAACGCCGAATCGAGCAAACAGCTGCTTCAAAATGTTCACAACCACCCTCGCATCGTTCGTAGGGAGAGCCTTGGCTTCAACCCATTTGGAAACGTAGTCAACGGCTACGAGGATGTACGTGTTCCCTTTGGATGATGGAAATGGCCCCATAAAGTCGATGCCCCATACGTCAAATATTTCACATTCTTGTATGAAATTTTGAGGCATCTCATCTTTATGTGTGATCTTGCCTTGGCGTTGGCAAGCATCACAATGCTTAACCATTTCGTGAGCGTCACGATAAATGGTGGGCCAATAGAATCCAGAATCAAACACTTTCTTAGCGGTGTAGTTGGGACCAAAGTGACCACCGGTGGGTCCTTTATGGCAAGCAGCAAGGATTTGCAAAGCTGCCGGTCCATCAACACATCGACGAATGATCAGATCAGGACATTGTTTGAATAGAAAAGGGTCATCCCAAAAGTAAGTCTTAACATCATTCAAGAACTTCTTCTTTTGTTGGGATGTTAACCCTTTGATGAGAACACCACCCGCTAAGTAGTTTGCAATGTCGGTAAACCACGGGGTGTCATCAAGATTGAGATTTATAGACATTAAGGTCTCAAGGGGGAAAGAGTCATTCATCTCTTTGTTCGGATGATCCCCTTGTTATGGATCCTCAAGTCTACTCAGATGATCCGTGGCTAGGTTTTCGGCACCCTTCTTGTCACGAATTTCAATGTTGAATTCTTGAAGGAGTAAAACCCAGCGAAGAAGTCTTGGCTTAGAGTCGTGCTTAGTCATCAAGTACTTCAACGCGGAATGGTCCGTGTATACGATGGTGGTGGATAAAACAAGATAGGGGCGAAATTTTTCAAAAGCATAGACAACAGCTAAAAGCTCTTTTTCGGTTGTCGTATAATGCAATTGAGCCCCCGTCATTGTTTTGCTAGCATAGTGGATTGGTTGGAAGTGTTTATTCACTCTTTGACCCAATACCGCACCAATAGCAAAGTCGCTAGCATCACACATCAATTCAAAGGGTAGCTCCCAATTAGGGGTAACCAAGACCGGTGCCTTAGTTAGCTTATCCTTAAGAAGATTGAAGGCTTCAGTACACTCTTTAGAAAAGATAAAATGAGTATCTTTTTCCAATAGGTGGGTCATCGGGCGAGCGATTTTAGAGAAATCCTGAATGAATCGACGATAGAAGCCCGCATGACCCAGAAAACTTCTTACACCCTTCACGGTTGAAGGTGGAGGTAATTTGGCTATGATATCTACTTTAGCACGGTCGACTTCAAGACCGGCTTTAGAGATTTTGTGTCCTAGCACAAGGCCTTCTTTTACCATAAAATAGCATTTTTCCCAATTCAGAACAAGGCGAGTGTCTTCGCACCACTTAAGCATACGTTCCAAATTGGCAAGGCAAGAAGAGAAGGAATCCCCAAAGACCGAGAAATCATCCATGAAGACTTCCATGGTTGGCTCAACCATGTCATGGAAGATAGCCAACATGCACCTTTGGAAAGTCCCGGGGGCATTGCATAAGCCAAAAGGAATCCTTTTGTAGGCAAATGTGCCATAGGGACAAGTGAATGTTGTCTTCTCTTGATCTTGGGGATCGATGGGTATTTGGAAATAACCCGAAAAACCATCAAGAAAGCAGTAATATTCATTACCCGCTAAACGTTCAAGCATTTGGTCCATAAAGGGAAGAGGGAAATGATCCTTTCTCGTGACATCATTGAGTTTGCGGTAGTCTATACAAACTCTCCACCCAGTAACGAGACGGGTAGGAATCAACTCGTTGTTTTGATTGGGCACAATGGTGATTCCGCCTTTCTTAGGCACACAATGGACTGGACTAACCCATGGTGAATCCAAAATAGGGTAAATCATGCCCGCATCAAGATGTTTGATAACCTCTTTTTTTATAACGTCATGGATTTTAGGATTTACCCTTCGTTGGCTTTGAATTGTGGGCTTAAAGTCGTCCTCCATGAGAATTTTATGTGTGCAAAAGTGAGGATCAATTCCGGGAATGTCGGAGATTTTCCAAGCGATAGCTCTTTTATGATTTTTCAACACGGCGATGAGTCGGGATTTTTCTTCTTCTTTCAGGTCCTTTGCGATGATGACCGGTAACTTCTCGTTGTCTTCAAGGAAAACGTACTCAAGATGAGGAGGTAGGTCCTTAAGCTCAAGAGTAGGAGGATCCTCAATAGATGGTGTAACTAACGATGGATCATCATTAGTCACCTCTTTAGGAGACGGAGGAGAAAACGGGTCTTCATTGAGAAGTCTCTCAATAGTACGAATGTATTCATCCCAATCGGTGGAAGAATCATCATACTTAATATCGAGAGGACCTAAGCTAGCTTCGAAATCATCCAAGTCACTTTCTCCAAAAGGAGTCAATGCCGGAGCAATTGAGGCAACGGTCTCAACATTGGGTAGAGAAGAGAGAGTACTTTTGCAAGCATCATGAAAATGTTCTTCACAAGCCTCATCGAGAACATCAATAGCATTAACACTCTCATATGAATAAGGTTGCATAGAAATCTTACCCATGTTGAAGACAATTTTATCGTCACCAACTCTCATGATTATTTCGCCCGCGGCTACATCAATGAGAGTGCGACCGGTCCTCAAGAAGCGACGTCCAACGATTAATGGAACACGAGGATCCATCTTGTAGTCAACGACAACAAAATCCGTCGGGAAGGTGAATTTGTCAACGCCAACAAAGACATCTTCGGCTATCCCCACTGGATAAGCAACCGTACGGTTGGCTAATTCCAAAGTCATTTTGGTGGGGACTAGCTCGGGGAGAGATAATTACTTCCAAACACTTAAAGGCATTAAGTTTATACTGGCACCTAGATCGGCTAGGGCCATGCAATTCTCTACTCCCGGGAAGTTGCAAGGAATCAAGAAGCGACCCGGATCACCAAGTTTGGTGAGCAATTTCCTTAAGAGAACGGCGGAGCAATTCTCATTAAGTTGGGTCTGAGCAATGTCAAGAAGCTTCTCCTTGTCACTAAGAAGATCTTTAAACATTTTCGCGTATTTAGGCATGTGAGCGAGAGCCTCGGAAAAGGAGATGTTAAAATTCAATTGTTTAAACATTTTAAGAAAGTTTGAAACTTGAGTATCATCCTTGCTCTTTTGCTTCTCTTTCCTCAACCTTGAAGGATAAGGTAAATCGGATGAAGAAGAAGGCATTAGGGGAGTAGGATCACTCACAACCACGGGTGGTGGGGAAACGGGGATAGAAGGTGAAGGAGGTGGGGAAAGTTGCTCTTTTTCCTTGTTCACAATCACGGGTGGAGGTGTAGGAAGCTCGGGTTCCGTATAACCTTTTCCACTACGAGTAGTGATTGCTTTCATCTCCCCTCTTGGGTTCGCAACGGTGTTACTCGGAAGAGTACCCGAAGAAGAGGGTTGATTACCTTGGATGAGCGAACCGATCATATCACGTATGTTAAGCGCTTGAGTGCTGAAAGAGTCTCTGATGTCTACGTGAATTTCATTGCTTTGTTTTTCCATGTCATTCCTTAGCTCGGCTCGAATATCGCTCCCTTGTTTCGCCATGTCATTCTTCAAGTTGACAAATTGACTCTGAAGATTCGTCACCATCTCTCGATTAGTCTTCATGAACGTCTCGACATCTTGATTTAATGCCATCGGTTGATTGAGAGGTGGAGCTTGGTAAGCTTGAGAATTTCCTTGAGTTGGGTATGGGTTTGATGAGACTGTATTTATACATAGTCTCATCGTCCAATTCGGGCTTAAAACGCTTAAAATATCATCAAAATACCCATATATGTGCTTGTGTTTGTTCATTGTGTATTTTAGGTATGGATATCGTGAATTCACCAAATGATCACAAGAATCAAGCAATAACGAACACGGGAAACGAAGCCGCACAAAGAACCGGACCCGAATCATGATTTTCCTATCAAGTCCTTGAAGTTTGAAGATTTGGCAAGAATGGTCCCTCAACTTTGGAAGACTTGTCACTTTTAACCCTTGTAAAACTCAAAAATTACAAATGGGTTCTTAAAGTTTCAAGAATATGCATGAATAGCCCTTGAAGAATGCCAAATATTGCACATGTGGTCCTTGATACAAGTTTTTAAAATGGGTGTTCCAAAAATGACAAGTTAGTGAAACTTGTTATCAAAGAGAAGTGAGTTGTTGGTTGTTTCAACTTAATTTGAACACAATTGAAGAGTCTGGGGGCCAAACCTGTACAAATCAAACCCATATCCACATTTAACCCAACCATACCCGTTTTTACCCACCCATATCCACCTTTATACCCGACCAGGCCCAAACCCAAGCCCTAGTCAAACAACCCAGTCAACTCCACTTAAACTTTTTTAAACGGGATTAATTAAATTAAAAACAGGAGGGAAACAGGGACTGTTCACCCATCTCCCCTAATTTACCCCTAATCCACCTTATAAACCCTAATCTAATTGGGGTAGAAAGCAAAGGGGTTTTACCCCATATTTTCCAGATCGCTAATAAACCCTCCACTCACCAAAACCCACCTACCAAAACACCACCCCGTGACTTCCTTGTGGGTCCCCCGTCCTCCCCTGTTGGTTCATAAATGGCAAAACTCGAATATCTTGACTTCATCAACGGCTCCAATACATTCCTTGGCCCCAAAGGAGTTTTGAACGCCCCAGATCATCCCTTAACAGCTGGCTATCAAGGACAATCACATGTGAGCAGATTTGACGAATTTGACCAAGGGCATAAGAGGAAAATCAGTTAGCTAGGGTTTATTTGATTCTAGTATGTTCTATCTTCATGTATAAAAGGGGTGCTTGTACCCCTTTCTTAGTTTGTTCCAGTTTTGTACTTTTTTTAAAATTACTAATGAAAATGAAAGTTTTAATTGTTCAAATACTGAGTTCCATGTTCTTTGTTTTTTTAGTTTAATCATAATCTTAGCCAAGTTAGTTTAAAAGATTCTAAGATTTTCAGTTTGTAAGACATTTTCAGAAAAATCTTATTTCTCAAAAAATTTTGTAACCAAGTCATAAAGGAAGTGAAAGTGGAGCTTATTACTTGGTTTCATTTTTTTGAGAGAATTAAGTGGTTGCTCCAAGTGAAGTTTTCAGTTTTGATTAAACAGTTAAAGGTTCCAAAACTTCAAAAGGAATTTCAAGAAAAATCTTTGGTTCCATTTTTAGCTTACTGCTCAAATAAGCTAAGCTCATAAGCTAGCTTATGAGCTGGCTTATTTAAGCTTGAATTTGTTTCTTGTTGGTTGTTTGTGTGCAGGTTACAAAATACAAGATCTCCTTCCATTTCCATCATTTTTTGAAGACATACAGACCCTGGTTCTGTTGTAGAACCTCATCAGGGTTTCTCTACACATTCATCAGCTTCATTAAGCTCTCAAGAAGCTCAAGTAGAAGGCACTCAGCCAGGTCAAAAGGCTTGAACCCTACTTAAGTGATTTTGTGAATTTTTTATGCAAGTTTCATGATTTTGTGAAGAATCTGTTTGAATGTTGTGTTATCTGTTCTTATCTGTTTAATTATATCTCTTGTTCATATTTAAGTGCTAGTAATTAGTTTAGGTTGATTTGAATAGGATTTGGCATGTTAATTTTTAGTTTCAGTAGTTAAGGGTGTGTTTGGGACTAGGTTTTAAGCTTAGATTGGTGACAAGTTTAAGCTTGAAATAAGTTTAGACGAACCTTATTTACTAGTTAGAGGTATATTTCAGCTTTGGTTTCTAATTTGAATATGGTTTGAAACAAATTGCATGCTAAAAATTGGTATTTACCCCATAAAAACAGTAAGCAATCTTTCAGTTGGTTTTGTGTGTAATTTTGCTCACCAAGCTTGTTAGTTGTTAGATTATAGGTCCTTATAGAATTGCTAGTAGCTTATTTGTGATTTGTAAGTGTGTTGTGAGAGCTTTTTGCCTTTGAATCTCACCTCTTGACCATTTGCATCAGCAACTTCACCCCAAGCCTTGTTTCTGATTAACAGCCCCCTATTTGAGCTTTTTGTGTGAAATATTTGCATTGTATTTGTGAGTTTTCTAGCTTAATCTGACTCCCCACACTTCCATGAGTGTGGGGGTGCCATTGTTTCCAATTAAAACTCAAAAACAAGAAAGTTATCAAGCAAAAAGTTCTTAACCCGTTTTTTTACACTATCAGTGGGAACTCCTTTCCCACTGATAGCCTTGTTGTAGCCACTGCTACACTACAAGACAGAAACATCAAGAAAGGTCACTATCAACTTTTAGATTTTTGTCTTTTGTGACCTAAATTAGGATTTAGACTTTAATTCTTTTTCCATTATTTTTCATTTTTAATTTCTGATTTTTCAGTTTGGTTTATTTTATTGTTACTGTTCATTTTCTATTTTTCTTATTTAATTGCATTTTTAATCAATTTTAATTAGGCTGTTTTTGGCATTTAGTGCTAAAAAGTCATATTTTTCTGTTTTAAAATTTTTCCTAGATTTAGAATATTATTTTAAGATTTTTAGTATAAAAAATAGTCACTGTTCACTTTTTTAATTATTTTTCATAATTAATTTAAGTTAATTAGGGTTTAATTATTAACTAGTTTTGTCTTTTAGTGAAAATTTTTGCTTTTTTCAAACTTTTTCAATTTTCCACTGTTCATTAGGGTAATTTAAGATTTTTAAAATTGTTAGATTAATTTTGTCATTATTTTATTATTTTCTAGGATTATTTTAATTTAAAAATAGTTTTTAGTGATTAAAAAATAGAAAAATAGTTTTTAAAATTTAAGAAAAATAGTTTTTAGTCTTTAAATAATATAAGTTAGTTATTAGTTCAATAAATTAATATTTTGGGCATTTTGTTAATTATATTTAATTTTTGGGCTTTAATTAGCATTAAAAATTGAATATTTAATTAATAAAAGGTTTTAAAATATATTTGTTGAATTTTTATTCTTATTTATATTATTTAAGACTTGTTCTAATCATTTAATTAGTTTTTTAGGTTTAATTTTTAATTTCGTCACGTTTTACGTATTTACGTTCGCGTTTTATGTCATTCGTCGTAGTGTAAATCGTAGTCGTAGCTCGTCTTTTATTTTTCTCTCTCAAAACCAAAAACGTCACTAATCCAAACATTGTTATTTTACATAATTGGCATACACAACATACACCTCCTTCGAGAACGAACTCGCATTTATTCGGTTTTACGTTTTTCCTAAAGCGTATAACTTAATACTTGCCACTCATACACGTTTTTCCTAAAACGTGTACGAAAAACCTACATCAATTTTTGGCGCCGCTGCCGGGGAGGTGTTTGTGTTGCCATTATTATTAGTATCGTGTTTGTGTGAGTAGTGCGTTTTTGCTTTTCATTTTTTGGAAAGCGTGAATATCGTACATACTCATTTTTGTTATTTTTCCTTATTATATTATAGTATCCAAATAAATCGTGTTTAATTTTCCTAAATTAAACACAAATCAATCTTTTAATATATTGTAGATATATTGGTTTTCGTTTTTCTTTGTGAATATTATTACTATATTGTACTACGTAAGAACAAATAAATATACAAGTACTCCAAATACGTGAGAAATCACAACCTTGATTCGGGATTTCATCACTCGATCATTGTATTCGAATCCAAAGCAAAAGTTTAAAGGCAAAATAGATAAATACTTTCGTGAGGCTTAATTTCAATTAACACAAACTATAAGGTGGGTATAAGGCGGTTGTATTTCACGACCTAAAGGAAAAAGGCTCTTAAGTGCTTCGCGCCGCCTCGTTTCCTCCGCTTGCTTGTGCGTGTTTTGAGAAAGAGGGCTAATCGAGGGTTTGCCGCCCAAGTATTATCTACGTATATTATATTTGCTTGTGTTTTCAAGATTAAACCCTCTTGAACGTTTTGGTGTTCCACCAACGTTCTAAAGTCATCGAGAACGTTCACTCCACGTGATCGTTTTCATTCTTTGAGGCTCCTTTAATCGTGAAAGTCGATTCGAGGAGAGATTTGTAGATTTGTGTCTACGTAATACAACAAAAAATCCAAAAAAATTAAAAAACCAATCAAAAACCAAAAAAAATTGAAAAATCGAAAAACCGCAAAAAGAATCTTCTTTGCTACCACCCATTCTACGCTTAGTGCATGCGCACTCGATCGAAGGATTATTCCAATTCTAGTGAAGCTTCGAATCGACGCAATCGTAATCGAAGGAATCGACGACGTAGACGAGAATTAGAAACCGACGTTCCTAATATCGTTGTTGAAGAAACCGTAGAGGAGATGGCCGACAATCGTTCTATGATGGAATTGCTCCAAGCGCCCACCGAGGGTTATGGAGACGCGATCGTAATTCCCGCCATCGAGGCGGAGAATTTTGAGATCAAGAGAGGAATGCTTTCGTTGATCCAAGCTACGAAGTTTCGAGGTCGTGAAGCCGATAATCCTCACGACCATATTCGGAATTTTGATCGTCTTTTGGCCACGAGCAAGTTTAAGAACGTCGACACCGATGTCGTCAAGCTTATGCTTTTTCCTTACTCGCTCGATGGTGCCGCCAAGGATTGGTACGAGAAAGAGCCACCTAATTCGATAACTACGTGGAAGGATCTCGTTTCCAAGTTCGTTAATTATTTTTTCCCACCGTCTAAGACAACGTTTTTCAAAAACGAGATTACTAAATTTGAGCAAAAATCGAATGAATCTTTTAGAGACGCGTGGGATCGTTTTAAGGAATTGCTTAGGCAATGTCCTCACCATGGTTTTTCCGAGTTGCACCAAATCGATACGTTTTACAACGGTCTTAATTTTCACGAACAAGACTCGTTGAATTCCGCCGCCGGTGGCAACTTTTTGTGTAAGACTCCGAGAGAAGCTTTGATAATTATCGAAAACCGATCCAAGGTTTACCAACTCCGCAACGCACCGAGTGTTGCCAATGTCGCCAATGTTAGTAGTTCTAATCGCGACATTGAGAGAGTTGATGCAAAAGTCGATAAGTTGACGAATGTGTTCACGTCTTATCTCATTGAGATGCAAAAGAAAGACGCTCCCGCTACGGTGAAAGCGGTTGAGGTTTCGTGTACGTTTTGTGGTGGACCTCATAATTATTACGAGTGTGAGGCTACGGATGGCCAAACGTCAAATGTGAGTGCGTTAAACAACAATTTTTCTAATCAAAATAACGCCGGTCCATCACAACAAGGCAATTATAACCAAGGCAACAATTTTCAAAATCGAAACAATTTTCAAGGAAACAATCAACAAGGAAATTTTTCGAATCAAAATCAAGGAGGTTATAATCAAGGTCGTAATATAACTTGGCAAAATCGAGAAAACAATCAAGGAAATAATTTTTCAAGTGGGAATCAAAACAATTTTCAAAGAAGTAATCAAAACCAAGGGAACTTTAATTCTAATCAAAATAGTTCGTCAAACGATTTTCAAAACTACATGAAAACGAATGAGGCTAATATGAGACGATTAGAGGGAGAAATTGGTACTTTGAAAAACGACTTTACAAATACTTTGAAATTGCAAAACACGAAGATTGAGCAAGGGCAAATTGATATAAAAAAGATGTTTTCGGCTATAATGAACAAAGCCTCGGGTTCGTCATCAAGTTCGTTACCTAGTGACACCGTTGCTAATCCGAAAGAACAATGCAAAGCCGCCTCGTCTCGTGAGAAAGGTCGTGTGATTACCCCTAACCTTGAAGGATTCCGTGTTGTTTATCCCTCTCAACCCTCGACTTCTAAGACGTCTTCTTGTTCTAAAGTCAATGGGGTGAACGTGGCGACCAAGGAAAAGAGTGCACACCCTCGTGTACCTCAAATTCCATCCACGGTTCAAAAAGAGAGCTTTGTCGACCTTACCAAAGTAACCCTTGAAGAAACTTGTGCTTCGATCCTTCTTAAAAAACCCAAAAGGCGTATGCCGAGAAAGGAAAAGGATCCGGGCCAATTTCTATTACCTTGTGATTTTTCCGAGATTGAGGGATGTTTAGCCCTTGCCGATTTAGGTGCTAGCATCAATCTTATGCCTCATTCTCTATGGAAATTGATGAGATTGCCTTCGCTTACCCCCACGAACATGACTATCGAGCTTGCAAATTGTACTCCATTAATACCAATTGGAATAGCCGAGGATGTCTATGTTAGGATTGGAAAGTTTGTTTTTCCCGCGGATTTCGTTATATCTGATTACGAGTGTGACCCTAAATGTCCCATTATTTTAGGCCGACCATTCTTATCGACGGCTAGAACCGTAATCGACGTTCACGAGGGGAGACTTACTATGAGATATGGGGATGAGAAAATAGACTTTTTCGCTAGAAAATCCCAAGGATTTTATGAGAATGAAAAAACCGAGGTTTCAAAACCTAATGATTCAAATTCTAATGATTTCAAAATGTTTACTTTAGCGGAAAGAATGAAGCTTGATGCATGTTTTGAAAGAATTAAGAAAAACGGTTTTAAGGATGATGATTTTAATGACAAAGAATACGTGTACCTAATTCAAAAGGGTATGTGTAAATTCATGGATGAAAACTCACTTTGGGATGTTTTTAGCGAAACAAGTGAAACACCAATTCCGAAGGGTGACGTTAATGCCATCACGACAATGACCAAAATGGCTTCGTCTTCACCACCTTCGAAGGACCACGTCTTTGAGGCTTCAACTTCTAACTCCATCGAAGTGCCTCCTTTGCCTAGCCCAACACCCGTTGAGGCTAAAGGATTTATCGACATCGATCCTCTCATCTTAGAAAAGTCACCTAAGCATAGCCCTAGTGCTTGTAAGTCCATGGTTGTGAGTGCTCACATCGACTCTTTCTTTGATGATGACGATGGCGATTTTACCGAGCTTGATCACGTACTTCGACATCCACATGCTATTTTTGATTCTCCTAAGAAGAAACATGTGAAGTACGATGATTATGAGTTTGATCCCGAGATTGAGGAAATCATTGAACGAGAGCTAGCTCTTATGCCTTCACTTCCACCTACGAGTGAGGTCGACCTTTCCAAGATCGAGGATGAACTTAATGAGTTGGAACGTCTTATTTTCGATGACGAACCAACTCATGTGACCACCAAAAATCCCATTCTCGAGGAGTTACTTTATCAACACTCCTCATTTGAGAATGACGTTTACCACATTCGTGAGGATCTAACTTATCAACGATCCCCACAAAAGAATGATGGTTTCGTGCTTGATCGTGATCTTTTCGAGAGAGTTTCTAAGATACTCAAGGAGGGGAATGACAAACCGTGGTTTGACAAGCCTATCTTTGATGAAGAAATCGATGAGATCGACGTTCATGAGGATGACGAGTATGTAGACCCCGAGGGGGCGGTGTTCTTTATTGACAAACGTTTTGAGAACTTATACAATCCGCCACCCCCTCCCACCAATGACTTAAATGTGAGGATTTTTAGCGCGACTAATTTTCAATTTGACACGCCAAATATTTTCGACATTATTCAATCGGGTTTTCATAAAGAGTTTTTGAACGATGAAAAAGGAAAGGATTTTAAAAATGTTTTAAATGATTTTTCTACATGTTTAACTCCGTCATCACCGCGTTTTATGAGTGCTACCACCTCGTCTACTCCTTTTGACGATGGTGTGTGTGGATCTAGTGTGGGGGAAGCCCCAAATGTTCCCTCACGTTTCTCCACCGAGGACGAGATTTACGATCCCGGAATTGCTTGTAAAGGGAAATCTCGGTCTTCCACCGATGCAATAAATGGAAAACTTATCTATTTGCTTGGTGTGAGTCTACCTCGAGTAGCTCATAAGTTTGCCTTACCCATTGCCCCACCTTTCTACTTCTTATCTCTTTTCTTCTACCCCATTGGGGTTTGCGTTGGAGTAGCGTTGTTTCGTCTTTCATCCGAAAACGAAGACGCTATCTTTGACCCCGGTATACGTTTATCGGGTTTTTAAAGTACTCCACGTACTTTTGGGCCTTGTTTATCATGTAAGTCCCACCAAAAATGACCAAACCAAGATTATCCCTAAATGATCACATTTATGGGGATTCGAGTCGAGCTTTTGACTCGGTTATCAAAAACAAGGTGCCTCGTGGGGGATTCTCATGCTTATCCTTGTACATATTATCGTTTTATTAGTTTAATGTAACGAGGGGACTTGTGCTCTTCCTACCTTTGTTTCGTGGTTGTTTGTGATTGTGATCTATTAGGTTCATCGTCACCATTGAAGCCTCTCGTGTTCGTTTTATGGATCACTCGAGCTTTGATCGTTGCCTTTGGAGATTCCGATATCCAATGATATCCTTTTATGTTCTAACGTTTATCTTATTAGCATAATTCATAAACGGCTATAGGTTATTCGTTTTACCCTTTCCATGCTCGAGATTAAGCATTCGACTTCGTCTCTAGTATGGGGGTGTTTACACCCCTAGACTCGAAACATTGAGGACAATGTTTAGTTTTAGTATGGGGGGGTGAGTAGATACTTCACCTTGCTTACGTCAACACGCTATCCAATATTCATCTTTTTGTTATCGTTTTGTTGCAAATAAGGCTAAAAATGGCCAAATTTTAAAAATTTTCTTATTTTTCATAAGTGTTTAAGACATGAATGTAGGTTTTCCGATGGTGAGAACGAGAGTAATTTTTGACTCGACCATGCGTGTTGAGCACTTAGCTCGATTCCTTAACTTCTTTAGGCTAAGTCTCTTAAATGAGGACGAGAAATGATAGAGTTATTTAATACTTGATACGGACGACTTCTGTTTTTCCGCCGAAGTCTCGTAATCGTCACGATCTTATGTGTAGTAATTATTAGCTTATTCTCCCAACGCTTTTGCATAATAAATTGTTAATAAATATTGATTTGGCGGTTTAGTCACTATTGTTGGGTTTCTAATTTGTTTTGGTAGCTTCCATGTAATTAAATTGGGAAAACATTAAGGTATCGCCAGCGTCACGGTTTTGAAGTATTGGCACCCGAATAATCGAAAGCTTCACCTAATAATAAGATTTCAAGTGCTCACCTAAATTAAGCAAAAATTTGAAGCTCACAAGGCCGAAAAATCTATGCCCAAATTGAAAGTGAATCAAGCCTTAATCTTCGAAGCTTTAAAGATCCAAAATTCGCTTTAGCGTGAGGATATACGTCTTTGGCTAATAAAACCACCGATGAGGCGGATAATAAAAGGCAAGGCAAGACCGAAGTCATAATAAAAGCTTCATGGCGAAGTTGAATAAAAGATGGAGGTAAACCAAAGATAATAAGGCCCTTCCGTTAGGGGGCGTATAAAAGTCTTGGTAATAAGTCTCATGTTCAAAACCGTTATAAAACCGTGTTTATCGATCCTTCTTGTTGACTTAATTTTTTGACATCGTTGTCTATTAGGATGAATTATTGATTTGATGATTTTGGTTACACCGTTAAGTTTCTATTTTTAGACTTAATCTCTATTCACGCATAAGTCGATGATGTATCCTCGTGATCATTAAGACAAAATAAAATATAAGAGATACCAAGTAGGAATAAGGGAGTTTAGGTTCGTAATTAACACTCATGAGACATGATCGTGTTGCTAACTTATAATAACAATGATCTCGTTACACGCTTAGCATGGAATTGGGTGAAAATCGAGGACGACGAAATTATTTCTAACGAAGCATTCACGTGTTCTTGTTCTATGATCCTAAAAGTCACTTTATCATGATGAAAACATTACATTATGTCTAAAACACATGTAGTAGTTTATTTAAATTTATGTCTTCAATAAATGTCATCATAAATGAATTTTGGAAGTGCTACGATACTTAATTCTAGCATTGCGTGGGGACACGGCAATGGTTTAGTATGGGGGAGTGATGAGACTGTATTTATACATAGTCTCATCGTCCAATTCGCGCTTAAAACGCTTAAAATATCATCAAAATACCCATATATGTGCTTGTGTTTGTTCATTGTGTATTTTAGGTATGGATATCGTGAATTCACCAAATGATCACAAGAATCAAGCAATAACGAACACGGGAAACGAAGCCGCACAAAGAACCGGACCCGAATCATGATTTTCCTATCAAGTCCTTGAAGTTTGAAGATTTGGCAAGAATGGTCCCTCAACTTTGGAAGACTTGTCACTTTTAACCCTTGTAAAACTCAAAAATTACAAATGGGTTCTTAAAGTTTCAAGAATATGCATGAATAGCCCTTGAAGAATGCCAAATATTGCACATGTGGTCCTTGATACAAGTTTTTAAAATGGGTGTTCCAAAAATGACAAGTTAGTGAAACTTGTTATCAAAGAGAAGTGAGTTGTTGGCTGTTTCAACTTAATTTGAACACAATTGAAGAGTCTGGGGGCCAAACCTGTACAAATCAAACCCATATCCACATTTAACCCAACCATACCCGTTTTTACCCACCCATATCCACCTTTATACCCGACCAAGCCCAAACCCAAGCCCTAGTCAAACAACCCAGTCAACTCCACTTAAACTTTTTTAAACGGGATTAATTAAATTAAAAACAGGAGGGAAACAGGGACTGTTCACCCATCTCCCCTAAGTTACCCCTAATCCACCTTATAAACCCTAATCTAATTGGGGTAGAAAGCAAAGGGGTTTTACCCCATATTTTCCAGATCGCTAATAAACCCTCCACTCACCAAAACCCACCTACCAAAACACCACCCCGTGACTTCCTTGTGGGTCCCCCGTCCTCCCCTGTTGGTTCATAAATGGCAAAACTCGAATATCTTGACTTCATCAACGGCTCCAATACATTCCTTGGCCCCAAAGGAGTTTTGAACGCCCCAGATCATCCCTTAACAGCTGGCTATCAAGGACAATCACATGTGAGCAGATTTGACGAATTTGACCAAGGGCATAAGAGGAAAATCAGTTAGCTAGGGTTTATTTGATTCTAGTATGTTCTATCTTCATGTATAAAAGGGGTGCTTGTACCCCTTTCTTAGTTTGTTCCAGTTTTGTACTTTTTTTAAAATTACTAATGAAAATGAAAGTTTTAATTGTTCAAATACTGAGTTCCATGTTCTTTGTTTTTTTAGTTTAATCATAATCTTAGCCAAGTTAGTTTAAAA
This sequence comes from Glebionis coronaria, assembly GCA_025667525.1. NCBI lineage: Eukaryota > Viridiplantae > Streptophyta > Magnoliopsida > Asterales > Asteraceae > Glebionis > Glebionis coronaria. Next base: position 99,520 of record JANFOE010000149.1, on the reverse strand, counting down.
GATTCTGAGATTTTCAGTTTGTAAGACATTTTCAGAAAAATCTTATTTCTCAAAAAATTTTGTAACCAAGTCATAAAGGAAGTGAAAGTGGAGCTTATTACTTGGTTTCATTTTTTTTGAGAGAATTAAGTGGTTGCTCCAAGTGAAGTTTTCAGTTTTGATTAAACAGTTAAAGGTTCCAAAACTTCAAAAGGAATTTCAAGAAAAATCTTTGGTTCCATTTTTAGCTTACTGCTCAAATAAGCTAAGCTCATAAGCTAGCTTATGAGCTGGCTTATTTAAGCTTGAATTTGTTTCTTGTTGGTTGTTTGTGTGCAGGTTACAAAATACAAGATCTCCTTCCATTTCCATCATTTTTTGAAGACATACAGACCCTGGTTCTGTTGTAGAACCTCAGCAGGGTTTCTCTACACATTCATCAGCTTCATTAAGCTCTCAAGAAGCTCAAGTAGAAGGCACTCAGCCAGGTCAAAAGGCTTGAACCCTACTTAAGTGATTTTGTGAATTTTTTATGCAAGTTTCATGATTTTGTGAAGAATATGTTTGAATGTTGTGTTATCTGTTCTTATCTGTTTAATTATATCTCTTGTTCATATTTAAGTGCTAGTAATTAGTTTAGGTTGATTTGAATAGGATTTGGCATGTTAATTTTTAGTTTCAGTAGTTAAGGGTGTGTTTGGGACTAGGTTTTAAGCTTAGATTGGTGACAAGTTTAAGCTTGAAATAAGTTTAGACAAACCTTATTTACTAGTTAGAGGTATATTTCAGCTTTGGTTTCTAATTTGAATATGGTTTGAAACAAATTGCATGCTAAAAATTGGTATTTACCCTATAAAAATAGTAAGCAATCTTTCAGTTGGTTTTGTGTGTAATTTTGCTCACCAAGCTTGTTAGTTGTTAGATTATAGGTCCTTATAGAATTGCTAGTAGCTTATTTGTGATTTGTAAGTGTGTTGTGAGAGCTTTTGGCCTTTGAATCTCACCTCTTGACCATTTGCATCAGCAACTTCACCCCAAGCCTTGTTTCTGATTAACAGCCCCCTATTTGAGCTTTTTGTGTGAAATATTTGCATTGTATTTGTGAGTTTTCTAGCTTAATCTGACTCCCCACACTTCCATGAGTGTGGGGGTGCCATTGTTTCCAATTAAAACTCAAAAACAAGAAAGTTATCAAGCAAAAAGTTCTTAACCCGTTTTTTTACACTATCAGTGGGAACTCCTTTCCCACTGATAGCCTTGTTGTAGCCACTGCTACACTACAAGACAGAAACATCAAGAAAGGTCACTATCAACTTTTAGATTTTTGTCTTTTGTGACCTAAATTAGGATTTAGACTTTAATTCTTTTTCCATTATTTTTCATTTTTAATTTCTGATTTTTCAGTTTGGTTTATTTTATTGTTACTGTTCATTTTCTATTTTTCTTATTTAATTGCATTTTTAATCAATTTTAATTAGGCTGTTTTTGGCATTTAGTGCTAAAAAGTCATATTTTTCTGTTTTAAAATTTTTCCTAGATTTAGAATATTATTTTAAGATTTTTAGTATAAAAAATAGTCACTGTTCACTTTTTTAATTATTTTTCATAATTAATTTAAGTTAATTAGGGTTTAATTATTAACTAGTTTTGTCTTTTAGTGAAAATTTTTACTTTTTTCAAACTTTTTCAATTTTCCACTGTTCATTAGGGTAATTTAAGATTTTTAAAATTGTTAGATTAATTTTGTCATTATTTTATTATTTTCTAGGATTATTTTAATTTAAAAATAGTTTTTAGTGATTAAAAAATAGAAAAATAGTTTTTAAAATTTAAGAAAAATAGTTTTTAGTCTTTAAATAATATAAGTTAGTTATTAGTTCAATAAATTAATATTTTGGGCATTTTGTTAATTATATTTAATTTTTGGGCTTTAATTAGCATTAAAAATTGAATATTTAATTAATAAAAGGTTTTAAAATATATTTGTTGAATTTTTATTCTTATTTATATTATTTAAGACTTGTTTTAATCATTTAATTAGTTTTTTAGGTTTAATTTTTAATTTCGTCACGTTTTACGTATTTACGTTCGCGTTTTACGTCATTCGTCGTAGTGTAAATCGTAGTCGTAGCTCGTCTTTTATTTTTCTCTCTCAAAACCAAAAACGTCACTAATCCAAACATTGTTATTTTACATAATTGGCATACACAACATACACCTCCTTCGAGAACGAACTCGCATTTATTCGGTTTTACGTTTTTCCTAAAGCGTATAACTTAATACTTGCCAATCATACACGTTTTTCCTAAAACGTGTACGAAAAACCTACATCAGGGTTTCTTTGGGATTGATATTGATTGGTGGCACGAGGTTGGGATTGGTTGTTTCGGTTATAGCTTTTTGTTGGTTTTGGTTTTGAGGAGGGAAACCGGGTGGTGCAAGATAGTTGGTTGAACGATACTTAGCAAGCTACGGTCTCCTTGAGGACGAGCTTGATAGCCTCCCGTGGGATAAGTACCGTATGCCGCGTTAACGTTTTCAGAAAATTGCCTTGAGTGGAAGGACAATCATTGTAGGAATGAGGACCACCACATGTGTCACAAGAAATAGCAACGTCTTTAGCTTGTTGAAAGTGGTTTGTGGCCATGGTCATGAAATTCTTGTTCATCTCAGCGAGTTGTCGAGAAATTTCAGTCATCTCGGGATTGGAAGTAGTAGAAGAAACATTGACTCTCGGGTTAGATCTTGAGGATGCGGATGAATCCCAATTCTTGTGGTGAGTAGTCATGTTTTCAATCAACTCTCGACACTCCTCCGGTCTCCTTTTCATAAATGTACCACCGGCGGCGGCATTGATCGTGTCACGATCACGAAAAGTAAGACCATTGTAGAAAGTATCAATGAGAGTGACGGGGAGCATGTTGTGATTTGGACAGCGGTCGATCAAATCATTGTATCGTTCCCAAGCATCGAAGAGCGATTCATCATTGTCTTGCATGAATCCACTAATTTGGTTACGAAGGCTTGTGACCATGGATGGTGGGAAGTAGCGCGACAAAAAATGTTGAGTCATGTCATTCCAAGTATGAATAGAATTCTTTGGGAGACGGTCAAACCATTTTTCGGCATAGTGAGAAAGCGAGTGGGGAAAGAGTTGAAGGCGAAGGTCATCCATAGAAACACCGGGTGACTTCATTCTTTGGGTGATGGTAATGAATTTGTCGACGTGTTTGTTGGCATCATCATCCGGAATTCCGCGTAATGGGTTAGTTTGCACTTATTGGATCATGTGATGCTTCAATGAAAACTCCTGAGCCGTGACGTGCATCGGCGCAATCGGGCCTCCGCGTCCGTTCATGGTGGGTTGACACAATTCCTCCACTGTTCGTAAATCAGGTAGGGGACATTGTTGTTGTTGTTGTTGTTGTTATTGTTATTATTGTTATTCAAATTGGGTAGAGGTGGGTTATTATTGTTGTTATGAACACCAGCCATATCTAAATCTTCACGAGTCTCGGGCTCAGAATAGTTCGAAGATCTAGTACGCATACACCTGCAGAAGAAAAATATACACAGAGAGAATATCTATATAATCTTTTTGGTACAAAACCTTTGGAAAAGAATTGCTTTTTATGATTTTTTAATGTTTTTGTATTTTTGAAGAATTTTATATTTTTTAGGGTTTTTGAAAATTTTTGAAGCAAGGAAAATAACGTTCAAAGAACGGATCCCAAAATTCAATGTGTCTCTCACTCGAAACCGTTAATCTTAACGAAAAGAGCCGACAGCGGCGCCATTTAATACTCGGGTTTTTCAACCAAGTATAAAATCTTATCGTCCGAATCTCTTCGAATTGATTACCGGTCTAAAGTGCGACTCAATTGTCTTTTGGTGAACAAGAGAATGGTTTGGTTGATTATCTATTTTAAACTAATAGCAAGTAATTTAAATGTCGTTGAGTAAAGTAGAAGTTTTAAAGATTAAACTAAATTGACGAATTAAAAATAAATGCTTGAAAATGTAAAGAAAAGATTAGAAAAACACTTCAACTCTTAATAAAACTAACACTTGGAAACTTTGTAAAAACAATAAACTAAAACAAACCCTAATCGAAATATTAGTAAAAGACACTAATCGGAATATGCAAACTACACCCGTCGGAATGTTTGGTCGGAATAAGGCAATCGGAATAACAATGATCGGAATATGGCAACACCTCGTCGGAATATGGCAACACCTCCAATCGGAATGTATGGAGGACACCAATCGGAATGTTTAACAAAACCCCCAATCGGAATGTTGATGATAACCTCAGATCGGAATAAGCCAAAACCCACAATCAGAATGTTTTCAAAACTAAACCAATCAGAATATTGGAAATAAGCCCACAATCGGAATAACTCAAAAACACCACAATCGGAATGTTTCAAAACCCTATTCCGATTAGGTGATCGGAATAGGGGGGGTGCAATCGGAAAATAGAAACCCTTTTCCGATCTATGTGATCGGAAAGAGGGTGCTGGGTGGTGGTCGGAATAAGCTGATCGGAAAGGGGTTAAGACCCTTTCCGATTTATATGGGATTCGAGATATAAGCTAGTAATAAGCTACTATGATAAGCTTACACCAAGACTACCCCGAATCAAAAGTGAAATATACTAAATAAGCACAATCAACAACTTATCCAAACATAAAATAAGCAAACCTTTAAATCAAATCATAAAAAGATGAACTTTTTAAGAAAACTTTTAAAAGTAAATAAGCTAAAAGAAACGAATAAGCCAATAAGCACAAGGAATTTAAAGCTCAATCGAATGAAAGCTTATATAGGAACAAAAAGATTAACTTTTTAAGCACGAAATCATTAAGAACAACACGGATCATATGAAATTCGCACCAAAATTAATCTAAATATCAAAGAAAGGTAGAAGGAGATGAAAGATTAAAAGTTTAAACTTAAACTTGATTAATGAAATCAACAATACACAAATGTTTAATCTTGAAAGATTAAAAGAAAGAAAGATGAAATCTTAGTGAGAGAAAGTAAAGAACTTTCTCTCTCTAAAACTAGAAAGAAAAGTGAAAAATGAAAAGTAAAAACTAAAAACTAACTACCCTCCTAATGTGTATTAGGAGGGTATTTATAGGGAAAATGGGAAGGAGTGCATGTGTTGCTTCTTCTTTCTTTCTTTCTTCACGTCTTCTCGACTCGATTTAATTCTTTGTCTTTTCTCGACGTCGTCTTCGGATTTGAACTTGTCTTTTAATTTTCTTCTTTAATTTAGACTTGAGTTCTTTGACTTCATTAAACTTCCGTATTTAGACTTTTTCTTCGATAAATCTTCAGAATAGGCCTTGGACTTCCGTTCTTTAAGCACTCTTGATCTTTTGACTTCGTCTTTTCCCGTTTTTCTTCGATAAAAGCCCGTGAAAGCCCGTGTGGTGTTCCTTTTTCATCTTTTGGTCCTAAAACACAATAAAAACACAAACCACGCATAATTCTGACTTTAACGACATAAAATACACGTTTTGGTCTTGTTATTTTTGGAAATAAGTGGTAAAAGGATAAGTGTTTTCACACTTATTAATTATTCACAATGTAAACCTAAAGTGTCTTCGTGTTCTAGGCGTGGGATTCAATGTATACACGCCTATAGGTTACTTGTAATCGTTTGCAAGTAATCGTTTGGAGTAAAGTAATCGTTGGAAGTAAACACCTTGTTCATGTGTCTTGTTCAATTCCGCTATGTTTATCATATGAACAAGATGCATATCCTAGTAAGCTTAATTGATCCATGAATAATGGATTCCACATAAAAGTTAGTTCCGGAGGGAGATGTTTGTTCCGTTGAAACGTGTTATAATATTACCTCGTCTCCACTCACTCTTGAGGATAAGATAGATAAGGAAATTGATGATTACCTTAGTGCACCATTCGATGCTAGTGAGTTTGATTGTGAAAATTTCGATCTGGAGGGAGATATTGCTTTAATTGAAAAATCGTTGAATATGGACTCATTTTCATTCCCTCTGAAGGACAAAATAGATGATACTAAGGCACAATCTTCCATTGAAGAGCCTTTGACTCCTAACTTCACACCGAGTGAGGTTAGTGACTATTCGTTAGATAAGTTCGACGATGAACTTGTTGCTCTTATTGATCCACTTCCACTGGGAAGTGAAGATGTTTTCGATCTCGACGTTGAGCGTGATCATCATAATTTACCTCCCATTCTCGAGGAGTTCTCTGATGAACTTCCTTCTAATGAGAATGATGATCTTGTATCCGAGTGTGACACACTTGATACTTTGTCGGATATTTCTTGTGATGACAAGATTGATGACACTTATGTGACATACTCAAATCCTCTTTTTGAAGTTTCAATGAACAATAATCCATTGTTTAAAGAGGATTTTGAGAACATCATACCTCCTTCATCTCACACCCTTTGTGATGATGAACTCTTCTTTAAGGAGGTTGATGAGTTTCTTTACATAGACAGTGTGACAATCCGTCAATTTATGGTTGATATTTTATTCTCAAATATTATTTAAAAACATTATTTTTATGTTATATTATGAACTCACTTATTTTTGGGAAGAAATTTGGATTTACGTCTTGAAGTAGCATCGACTACGTCTAAACCGGAGGATTCTACGTTACGTGCTTATGTTTACATACACCGTTTTGGTGACAGTCCGAAATTTCAGAAAATAAATTTATCCGTGAATATAATTTTGGGATTTTAAATTTGTGTTGGTTCATAAACTCACAAATTTACGAGAAGAGATTAGGACTTACGTGAATAATTTAATGTCCTTTACGACTAAACCGGAAACCTTAGGTTTACGTATTTACGTTTGTGAACTCCATTTTTTATGAGACAAATTTTATTAGATTCGTTTTGTGCCGTTGATTCATAGTTTATAAAAACATTTTTCGTAAAACGACCCGAGGGCACGCAAATCTAGAAAACTAGAATCGAGGAATACCCATAAAATAATGGGGATGAGACAAGATAAATCTTGCCCCACCCTCACTACATAGGCGGCAAGCTTATCAAACACACTTGAAGTGTGTCAAGTTTCTAGCAAAAGACTAGGACACTTGTCCTATGTCTTCCACCTAAACCATCTAACATCAAAACCACCACCACAAACCATTTACTTCATTTTACAACATGCAAATCTCACACAAAACTCTCTCCTCTCCCCTTTTGGCCGTCCTCCACCATAGCACCACCATCATAACCATAAAAAATTTACCATAAACAAAGGCTACAATCTACATATGTTGAAGGCCTATTGAAGATATGAAGATTTGAGGTGATCATAACCTATGAAAAGGAGTTTTCATGAGTTTAAAGGACTGATTTCATGGAGATGTTCATCCATCCAAAGGACCCAAGAAGTTTCTTTGCTAAAGTTGAAGATTTGATAACAAGAACCAAGTCTTGTTCATCAAAAACCTCATCTTTTCATCACTAATGGTGGTATAGAGATTGTTCTTTCTATTCTCTTGTTATTTTGATTATGTAATCTTGTATTTTCTTTCCTATTGTATATGTATATGATGAATATATGATGATAAAAATGTTGTGAGGGGATCAAGTGTTGATAAATATGGTTAAAAAGATGGAAAACCATAGGTAACAAGGTTAAATCTTGCTAAATATGATGACTGTATAAAAATAGTAAGTAACCAAATGATAAACTGATAAAATGGCATAGTGGAATAAATTTACAGTAAGTATTAGGTGTTATACACATGTGAGAGTTGGCCATGCAATAGAATCATCCAAATGAGTGAGATATGATCAAAACAAGTTTAGAGTGCAAATCTGCCTATACTGTTTTGGACGAATTTATTAAAATATTTAGAGGTTGATTCATCAGTAGCTATAAGGGAATAAAATGGAGAACATATCATGTAGTTACTGTCATAAAAATTTGAGGTCCTATCTCATTATAGAACTCAAAATTTAGGACAGATTTGATAAAATAAATAGTATATAATATAAGCACTCAAAATTTTGTATTTATAAAATATACATATATAAAACCCACTAGTTGCTAATAATAATTATAAATAAAGAAATATATATATTGATATTAAAATGGGTCATGTTATATAAATCACAAGTATAAATGTTTTTCCAAGTTATAAAACTATATACTTAAGTTTTACGTCTTTTCGACTAATGCCGTAAAATTAACGTTTTTCGTCAATTAAAACTTAGACGATCGGACCCGTCTAATGTAAACTTTTATAAACTCACATACTGATGTATAAACATATATAACAAGTAAAAACCGATAAAACCCGAGCTTTACAACATATAGACATTAACGGGACAAAGTAGCCTTAATAGACAATAAACCCGACTAATTTGGTAAAACACTTATAAACTTACTTATTGGGCTTAACCCACTTGGGCCCAACATGTAAAGTATAATACTGATAATAAAAGTATAAATGGGCTAATGAAAAGTATTGGGCTTGTAATAGGCTTATTGGGCCTAAAACATGTAAATAAGTAAAACTAGTAAACTAGTATAAAAATTACCAATACATAACACTAAAATGAGTAAATGAGAATGTATAAACCCACTTGATCATCATCATCATATATATAAAATCATCATATGTATACATAATTTTTATTTTTATAAAGTCATTGGACAAGAGTCTAAGACGAGTATTATTTGTCTAGGTTTCCGTGATTAAAGCACGTACCCTACATCCGAATCGCTGATAACCCGCCTTTCCCAATCAACGTGAGTTCATAGCCTCACACTCTTTTAAATGTTTTTATGAAATATTTTATAAACCCGCGAGGGAGTTAACATGTTAGTTTTGATAAAATAGGACATCATTTGTCCCGATTGTTTGTTTATTGATTTGGACCTGAATGATGGTATGACCCGATGTATGATTATATGACCCGATAGATGAAATGAAATGGATTATTAAAGCTAGGTTATGTCACTAAAAGTCCCATTAGCATGAATTGTGAACTACCGGGATTTGGTAGACGCTTAAGCATATAATAGTACTATTTGGGGACGATCACCTCAGTTCGCGCCTTGACGGTTGATCCCCGTCGTGCCACATTGATTGGTAAGCGAGTTTATGTATGAGAAGATTTCCATAGCGTGATCTTTGTGACGACACGCTAATTTAGATGGGCAAATTGAGTTTTGGGCTAGCTACCCGTTGTTTGTTGTAGTAAGGTAACAATGTCATGCGGCTTATAATAATCCAATTAACGAAATATTGCTATACGCACCGAATTACGATATATTGCCTGACTAGCAATACGGGGTCTTATTATTGATATTATGTTCGTGTTTTGGTTTTATATAACCATATTCATATAATGGTTTTTATTTAACTCTATACAACGTTATAAAACGTATTGTATGATGTTTTTACGACAATGGTTCGTATAATGATTTTTAAGGCAAAAGCCTATATGATGATTTTTGACAAGGATTTGTATAAAATGACTTTGGCTATTTTATGGCCTATTACAAAGATTTATACAAAAATGATTTTTGGTAATAATTATATACCGATGATATATTGATGGTTTTATTAAACTCTATGAATTCACTCGGCGTTATCGTTGACCTTTTCTTTTAACATGTTTTATCTCAGGTACTTGAAGGTAATTCTCGGGAAGACAACAAGAATTCATGGCCCGCACTTAAATAATAATTTCCATTCAAATGCTTTGTAAAACTTGTATGAAATACAATGACTTGGGACCTATGTAAATTTGATATTTATGAATGGAAATGCTTTATTATTAAACGACGCGATTTTTATGCGTTGTCTATGATGTGAGTAATGTGCTATCCCGTAACACCAACGAGTCTTCCGCTGTATTGAATTGTGTAAATATGGGGGTGTTACAGACAGTCCTTCGGAATTTGAGGAAAAGTCTAATGAACCAAAGGAAAACACTCTCTATCTTGATAATGTTTCTAATGACGGTTTTGAAAACCCTTGGTTTGATCACCTGATTTATGATGATGATAATGTTGACCCAGAGGGAGAAATTTTCTTTACTCCAAATATCCTTCCCACTCGCTTTGATCTTAATGTGCGGGTTTTTCATGCAACTCATTATGAGTATCATGACCCTTTTTTCACATTCCAAAGAGTGACAACGTCAACAAAGTCATGCAAGTGGATACCACTATAGTTGAGACTTTTATCCCACCATTACCATGTGCTTTATATGATTTTGGATTAGCATGGGGGAATACACCGTGTTGTCTATTCCTTTCTCTCCTGAGGACGAGGTATTCGACCCCAAAATCATTGATTTAGGGAAATCTCGGCCTTTCACCGATGTAATAATTGAAAGATTTTTCGATCATCTTGGTGCGAGTTTATCTCGGGGAGCATACTATATCCATTTCATGATTCGTGACATTGACCACCATCTCTTTTTAGAGATGTATGTTGGAGTTTCATCCTCTCGTTTGTCATCCGACAATGAGGATGTGATCTTTGACCCGGCATCGTGCTTTATGTTGGAATTTATTCCATTATGCCGGTTTTCACCACTTTCCCTAAGGACCAATGAATGCGGGGATCGAGTCGAGCCCATGACTCGGTTAACAAAAACGAGGTTCCTTGTGGGGGAGTCCCATACATTCTATCTTCTTTCTATTTTCTAACTCTAATAAGGCTTGATATTTTCAAGCTCATGCTCGTGTTTTGTTGTGTTATGAATCTTAGGTATGACCCTAATCATTCAAGACTCTTATGTTCGGTTTTTGCCGGTCCACTCGAGCTTCCATACTTCGATTGTCAAAAGGGGTACTCTCTTTCCTTTGATTTTTATCGACTAATGTTTTATCTTGAAGCATAATTAATAAACGGCTTATAGATTTGCGCGCTCTTACCATGTTAGGACTTTTGCATTAAACTCTTCGTGTTTTAGCAAGGGGGTGTTACTCTTGAGCTAGGAAACATTGAGGACAATGTTTGGTTTTATCATGGGGGAGTCAATCAATATAATTGCTTGCAATTGCTTTTGTCGTGTCTAAACGTAATATTTTTCTCGTTTTTCATAAAAAAATTAAATTTTTAGTGTTATTTTGTGTTTAATAATAAAGAAAATAAGTGTTTTTGACACAAATGTAGGCTTTCCGTTGGTGAAAATAAGAATAGTTTTTGACTCGACTCTGTTTTTACCTTAGCTCATTCCTTAACGTGTTTAAATCAAGTTTTGTTAGACTTTTATATAGGGAACTTTAAAACGCGAAAGTCTTAACTCATACGGGTTTAAGAACAACAACTTTTTGCAAGTTCCTATAATTTTGTGACAACCCTAAATTTTGAGATTTGTCATTTGTGATTGTTTGACTTTGATTATGTGCTGAGTGTGAGTTTATGTGTTATATATTTGTGTTTGAGACTTTGACTTGGGTTCAAACATCATTTATGTAGTACGTGGTACGTTATATGATGATATTTTGGGAATAGTTCGTGCTCATGAGTTCACATGGATGTGACTATGAAGTGATATGGCATTTTTAAGGTCATTTTATGTGCATGTAATAGCTATGGGAATTATAGTATTATTTTATTTGTCGCGTGTACGTATTTAATATTGTGTACGTAATGTTATTACGTAATTATATATTTAAGCATTTTAGTGTGTAGGTTATTAGTTTCGGGTTAGTTTAAAACTCCGTTAGTTTATTTAAGAGTCGTAGATAGTAAAATTTTATAGAATAAAATTTTATAATGGTTAAAGGTTTTAATAAAAAAATGTGAACATATGTTTTAACTAGTTTATAAAAGTGTAACGTTTTAAAAAATAAATAAATAAAAAATATAAATAAGGAAAATATATAGAAAAACGAAATTAATAAATATTAAATAAAAAAATATTTTTGGTAAATTTTTGATATAATCGGTTGAAAAAAAATAAAAGAAAAGAATGGTTAAAGCCCATTAGGATTTGTGTTGTTATTAGGAAAGGCATATTGTAAAGTATAAGTACCACACTACAAACAAAAAGATCAGATTTTTCTTCATAAAAAAAAGACGATCGGTTTTATAAGAAAATTAGGTTTCTTAAAAAACATGGTTTTGATCATCTAAAGGTATTGATCTTTATTAAATTCTTGTTCTTATTTAATTAATTATGTTAGAATCATGTTAATAATCATATGATGGATTAGGGTTTTTAATTTTCTGGAATTAAAATAATTTAGGGCTTGAATCTGGTAATTAATGAGGGGTTTTTAGGGTTTAAAATCGTTTTTTAGGGTTCAAATCGGATTTCAGGAACTGTCGCAAATATGTTAGAATCCGTCGCTAAACTGTCAGAATCCGTCGCTAATGTCTGGGCAGATTTTAGGTAAAATCATTTTGTTCATAAGTTATTCGTTTTTAAAGCTTTTTTGGTGATTCAAAAGCCTAAAATTATGTACTCGGAACGTACTTTTCAAATTATTAGAATGTATAGCCTATGGAGGTCAGTAGCTTGGTAGAATTATTTGTACAAGTGTCGAGTTCAAGGTTAGTGTTTGTACGACAAGGCTTAAAATCATGTTTTGGGTATTTTGGGTTAATGGGCACTTAGAGGGCTAACATGGGGCTGACTTGAGAAAGAATTTGAGATGTATCCATCATAGGGATTGTTACATTGATAAAGGATTAGAGTTCTGGAGTCAATGTTGACGTGCATATTATTGTATTACGTGCTTTAGGTAACTGGTTGTTCGTGAGGAGACTTTGGATTGCTTTCGCAAGGTGAGTTCATAGTCCCATTTTGCTACTTTTTTAAATGTTTTTACAGTATGGGATGGAGATGACACTTGAAATGTTCTTTAACATGATTTAGTACTATGTTTTAATATGTGTGGACATAAATGTGCTATTGTGTGACTTGCGTGCTTATGTGTTCTCATATGTGCTTTGATATGTGTTCTGATATATGAATCTTGATTGTGTTATGATTGGGATTGGTACATAGATGTATGGGCGTCTATGGGACCAGTTGTGATGTGTGTGGAGCGTGGGGCATGATCCGTCCTGAGTTCTTGGTTCGTGAGGCATGATCCGTCCTGAGTTCTTGGTTCGTGGGGTACGATCCGTCCTGAGTACTTGTGCATCGTCTCTTCGGAGACAAGATATCTCGACGGGGATATAGTTCATCTTCTATAGGTGGTGTGGGAAAGATCCGGATAGTGTGGTGTGTGCTCTTGTGTGTGTAACGGGATACTTCTTGATTGTTATAGTGTGCTTTGTGAGTTGTAGATGTGATCGGTACTTGCTTTAAGTTTTGTTTTGGATGCATGTAACATGATTATCACATTATGTTCCATTACTATAAATTGTTTTTCTTCAACTTATTTACAGCGGATGTCAAGGTTTCTTATGATGTCCTAGATAACTTAAACCTATGTTCTCACCAACTTTAAGTTGACAGATTTTAGTGTCATTTTCAGGTGAGGTAGTTGTTGAAGATGATCTTAGAAGTGGCTATGAGTATAGAGGTTGCTAGGATTGCATTAGGAGGAATTCCTTTCCTCTTAGATTTTATTTTGTCTTTTGATTTAGTAAATTGTTTTATACCTATATGTTTGATATGTGTTATTTGAATGTCTTTGGTAAGAGGTAGGCCTGTAACTACCTACTTACCTAGACGCCTACATTATTAGAGATATTGTCATCACATTGTGTCACCTTTATATGACATTTCTATTTCATTTAGTTAACTCTATAGACACGCTATTGTTGTGATGATATCCATACGTCGCGCCCCATATTCCGCCATGGTGAGGTGTGATAGAATGGTATCAGAGCCTGGTTATAGAGAATTAGGTTGCCTAGTCGTGTCGCCTAGTCTATAGCTTAAGGGTCCCTGCATGTAGGCGTCGTAGGAGTATGTGTGCATTTTATATTAATTAATGTGTTTGGATGTTATTTATTGCGATGTTTTTACTAGTATGAATTGAACCATAGTAACTTCATACTTAGCTACATGTTACTTTATTTACGAGTTTTGACTAGTGCGGGTTGAATCATAGTCATATACACTAGTCATTGTTGGATTTCGTTTAATTATGCTTTCATGTTCTTTATACATTTTGAATTTTTTCTACGCTGGTTCAGCTGGACTACGAGTTTATGAGTTTCATGCATTGGCTATGTTATTTTGATACATGGAATTTTTGACCTTATGTTATGTTGTGGATTATGTGCTTATATGAGTTGTAGGATCTATGTGATTATTTGAGTTGGTAGACTGATGTGTTATCTGTAGTATGAATTCTTATAAGTGTCATCATAGGAGGGAGTGCATAAGTGAATGGGGACTTGTATAAGTATGGTGGCCAACATAGGTATACAAGTACCACGACATCAATAGATTCCTAAGTATGGTTGCATAAAATAGGGTTAATACATGCTTGTATAGTATATGTTGGATGGATTTGAGTATATGTACGCCTATGCCCATGTATGTATAATTCTTTTCTACTAACCGATTACATTCTTGGGAAGGTTTGTTAGCTCGTTTCTCTTTGAGATGTTAAACTTCCGTAGTAGCGCATTTATCGAGTCCTCATTTCACGTGTTTGTTTGTGCGGTACTTTTGGTGGGAAGGCCATTGAGATGGTGGAGATTTTTTTTAGATAACGATATTTTTTGTTTTGAGTCTTACATGGTAAAAAAATGGAATTTGCAAATAGTTAAATAGTTGTTGTTAGTCGGTGAAAACTAAGGTTAAAGTGTCGGAAACGTGGTTAAAAAAATATAGTAATTAAGATCCATCAATGATGTTAGGGTTTGTGTTAAGAATTTAGGGATAATTAATGATGTTTAGAGGGTTGGTGTATAAAGGCGTAAAACAGTCTGATTTTTAGAGTTGTTTTGGGTTGACTGTTCCGGGCAGTAGGTAGCACCTTTGGTCGAGTTTCTTTTTTTAAAATTAAGTTCAGAGAGTCTACTTTTCAAAAATGTAAGGTTGGTCAAAAATGGAATTCGGGAAGTTCGTCAAACAATTTTTACAAAAACAGTGCGTTGTTCATGAATAAATTTGGATTTTGGGAATTTGAGTCTAAACGTAACCAAATGGATAAGATAGCCAAAGATTTTTTACTTGGGAACTCTTTATAATGTATGTAAAAGGACTGGAGTTTTTCAATAAAATTTATGGTGTTAAGGTCGGGCTTTTGGTTTAGCATGTACAGAAAATCAGTTATGGTAAAAACGACTTTTGGCGTAGAGACCAAACAGAGAGGTTAAATGTGTAAGTAGAAAGTGAAGTTTGTTGTTGGAGTTTTCAGATCATAGGAAAACATAAATTGAGTAGGATGGTAGTCAAGTGTGGTGTTAAGTTCGGTTCATGTGGTCGTAATACATTTCGGTTGTCGTTGGGTGCTTCTTGTGTCATTGGTCCGTTTCCATGGTTCGTTTGGAGTCGATTCATGTTTATGTTTGAGTATCTTTGGAGTCCCATGATTTTGGTTCATATTTTAAATTCGTTCATGTAAACTTCCGTTAGTCGTCCATGGGTTTGATCCGTTATCTGAAGTTGGGGGTCCTAAAATTTGTCGTGAACTTATATTCATTGGGAGCGTTGTTGTAGTCATACGGATGATCCAGTTACGTTCTTGTGAAAGAGATGAGTTGGGATAGAATTTGAGAGTTATTTAGACCTTAGAATACGTGGTTATATTTTGATGAATTTTGATTTATGGCATTTATGAGTAAGACTGAAATCGGGGTGACGGGTTTAAACCCGTCGAGTTATGTGACGGCTCCTAACTTGGTTTCAAGACAGTTCTTGTTTGATGAGTTGCGAGATTTAGTTAGGTTGGTTACATAACTTTATGGTTTTAATAAGTTTCCTCGCAGACGGTTAAGGCTCATGTGTTGTTAGCTGAGATTATTTAGTATAAACTGAGTTCACGCTTGAACGTGAAGGTTTTATCAGGGATATGTATCCTCGTTTGTTTGATGAGAATAAGTTTGAGTTTGGGAGTAAATCTCGGGACGAGATTTCTATTAGGAGGGAGTGCTGTGACAACCCTAAATTTTGAGATTTGTCATTTGTGACTGTTTGACTTTGATTATGTGCTGAGTGTGCGTTTATGTGTTATATGTTTGTGTTTGAGACTTTGACTTGGGTTCAGACATCGTTTATGTAGTACGTGGTACGTTATATGATGATACATTGGGAATAGTTCGTGCTCATGAGTTCACATGGATGTGACTATGAAGTGATATGACATTTTTAAGGTCATTTTATGTGCATGTAATAGCTATGGGAATTATAGTATTATTTTATTTGTCGCGTGTACGTATTTAATATTGTGTACGTAATGTTATTACGTAATTATATATTTAAGCATTTTAGTGTGTAGGTTATTAGTTTCGGGTTAGTTTAAAACTCCGTTAATTTATTCAAGAGTCGTAGATAGTATAATTTTATAGAATAAAATTTTATAAATGGTTAAAGGTTTTAATAAAAAAATGTGAACATATGTTTTAACTAGTTTTCAAAAGTGTAAGGTTTTAAAAAATAAATAAATAATAAATATAAATAAGGAAAATATATAGAAAAACGAAATTAATAAATATTAAATAAAATCAAAAATTTTAGTAAATTTTTGATATAATCGGTTGAAAAGAAATAAAAGAAAAGAATGGGTAAAAGCCCATTAGGATTTGTGTTGTTATTAGGAAAGGCATATTGTAAAGTATAAGTACCACACTACAAACAAAAAGATCAGATTTTTCTTCATAAAAAAAGACGATCGGTTTTATAAGAAAATTGGGTTTCTTAAAAAAACATGGTTTTGATCATCTATAGGTATTGATCTTTATTAAATTCTTGTTCTTATTTAATTAATTATGTTATAATCATGTTAATAATCATATGATGGATTAGGGTTTTTAATTTTCTGGAATTAAAATAATATAGGGCTTGAATTTGGTAATTAATGAGGGGTTTTTAGGGTTTAAAATCGTTTTTTAGAGTTCAAATCGGATTATTCAGGAACTGTCGCAAATTTGTCAGAATCCGTCGCTAAACTGTCAAAACCCGTCGCTAATGTCTGGGCAGATTTTAGGTAAAATCGTTTTGGTCATAACATATTCGTTTTTAAAGATTTTTGGGTGATTCAAAAGCCTAAAATTATGTACTCGGAACGTACTTTTCAAATTATCAGAATGTATAGCCTATGGAGGTCAGTAGCTAGGTCTAATTATTTGTACAAGTGTCGAGTTCAAGGTTAGCGTTTGTACGACAAGGCTTAAAATCATGTTTTGGGAATTTTGGGTTAATGGGCACTTAGAGGGCTAACATGGGGCTGACTTGAGAAAGAATTTTAGATGTATTCATCATAGGGATTGTTACATTGATAAAGGAGTAGAGTTCCGGAGTCAATGTTGAGGTGCATATTATTGTATTATGTGCTTTAGGTAATTGGTTGTTCGTGAGGAGACTTTGGATTGCTTTCGCAAGGTGAGTTCATAGTCCCATTTTGCTACGTTTTTAAGATTTTTTCCAGTATGGGATGGAGATGACACTTGCAATGTTCTTTAACATGATTTAGTACTATGTTTTAAAATGTGTGGACATAAATGTGCTATTGTGTGACTTGCGTGCTTATGTGTTCTCATATGTGCTTTGATATGTGTTCTGATATGTGAATCTTGATTGTATTATGATTGGGATTGGTACATAGATGTATGGGCATCTATGGGACCAGTTGTGATGTGTGTGGAGCGTGGGGCACGATCCGTACTGAGTTCTTGGTTCTGAGTTCCTGGTTCGTGGGGCACGATCTGTCCTGAGTTCTTGATTCGTGGGGCACGATCCGTCCTGAGTACTTGTGCATCGTCTCTTCGGAGGCAAGATATCTCGAGGGGGATATAGTACATCTTCCACAGGTGGTGTGGGAAAGATCCGGATAGTGTGGTGTATGTTCTTGTGTGTGTGACAGGATACTTCTTGATTGTTATAGTGTGCTTTGTGAATTGTAGATGTGATATGTACTTGGTTTAAGTTTTGTTGTGGATGCATGTAACATGATTATCACATTATGGTCCATTACTATAAATTGTTTTTCTTCAACTTATTTACAGCGGATGTCAAGGTTTCTTATGATGTTCTAGATAACTTAAACCTATGTTCTCACCAACTTTATGTTGACAGATTTTAGTGTCATTTTCAGGTGAGGTAGTTGTGCAAGATGATGTTAGAAGTGGCTATGAGTATAGAGGTCGCTAGGATTGCATTAGGAGGAATTCCTTTCCTCTTAGATTTTAATTTGTCTTTTGATTTAGTAAATTGTTTTATACCTATATGTTTGATGTGTGTTATTTGAATGTCTTTGGTAAGAGGTAGGCCTGTAATTACCTACTTACCTAGACGCCTACATTATTTGAGATATTGTCATGACATTGTGTCACCTTTATATGACATTTCTATTTCATTTAGTTAACTCTATAGACATGCTATTGTTGTGATGATATCCATACGTCGCACCCCATATTCCGCCATGGTGGGGTGTGACAAATTGATCCTAGAAAGTCATTTATCAATGGAACTTTAAAACGCAAATTCTAAAACTTGAAAAAGTCTAAGAAGATGCAATATCCTATAGATGACTTGAAAACCCAAAACTTTGATTTAATAGGCTAAGTATCCATAAGTCTCGCATTTTTGAGATTTTAAAATGTGGAGAACAAGAAATGATAAAGTTTAATCATAAGCTTTTGAGGTTCCTTGTATACGTATTTTTGTGTTTGATTCTATCTCCTCGTATTTATTTTCCACACTTGAATAATAAATTGCTTAATAATTGAAGTTTTTAGCGGTTTAGGCTTAATATCTTAACCCGTAATTCCTTTTTCTTCCCTTATAATTAAAGTAAGAACACATTAAGGGTGTCAGCGTCATGGACCTTTTGATCATGGGATTGCGGAAATTTGGCTTACTATATATATCATAATTGTGCCAATCTAACATTTTCAGGTAGTAAAGTATTTTCTCGTATATTATTTTGAAACTTATTTTTGTGTTGGTTGATGAACTCACAATTTATGGATTTAAATTTGGGCTTACGTGCTTAATTTAACGTCATTTACGACTAGACCGGATACCCTAGGATTACGTAGTATTTAAATTTTTAAACTCCCTTTTTGATGAGACAATTTTTATTAGATTCGTTTTGTGCCGTTGATTCATAATTATAAAAACGTTTTTCATAAAACGACCCGAGGTCACGCAAATCAAGGAAACTATAATCGAGGAGTACCCGTAAATAAATGGGGATGAGACAAAACAACTTTTCCCCACCACCACTTCATGGGACGGCTAACTTAGCCCACACACTCTTGAGGTGTCAAGCTTACAAAGTAAGCTAAGACACTTGTCATAGTTACTTGCACCAAACAACTAGCAACAAAACCACTCATACCAAACTAACAACTTCATTTTCCACTCATGCAAAAACACACATCTCTCTCTACCCCTCACCCTATTTCCGTCCACTATTCAACCAAATCACCCCCATTTGATCTTGATTTAACCATAAAATCCTATGTTATTCACACATATGATGAAACCCTTTTGAAGCTCTATTGATTGGTGGTGATTTTAATATCCAAAGAGAAGTTTCCTTGGTGTCTTGGGGCTGATTTTCCACAAGAAGTTCTTGAAGATTGGTGATCTTGAAGTTGGTTTTGGTGTACCACAAGTTTTGCCAACAAAAGTCAAGTTTGATCTTAACTTTCATAATCTTGGTGGTAACAAGATCATCCTTCCTATTTCCTAGTTATTGTTGTAAATGTAAATTGTATTTTCTTTCTTAATGTATATGTATATGATGATATATGATGATGAAAATATTGTGTGGGGATCATGTGTTGATAAACTTGGTTAAAAAGATTGAAAACTACATGTAAAAAGGTTAAAATCATGCTTAAATTAGTAGGTTGTATAAAACAGTAAAGAACCCTATGATAATTGTGAAAATGGCTTGGATAAATTAATATACAGTAAGATATGAGACTTGTACACATGTGAGAGTTGTCCACTCAATGGAATCCATAAAATGAGTGAGATATGATCAAAACAATACTGAAGTTCAAATCTGAGTAGTCTGTTTTGGACGGACTGTTAGAGACATTAAGAGATTGATTGAGCAGTAGCTAAAACTGAGTTAATCGTAGCACATATCATGTAGTTTGTGCTGCCCAAAAATAAACTTCTATCTCCTTGTAAAACTCAAGATAGGGTAAAAATTGTGAAAGTGAAAATCATAATCAGATTTATAAAATAAATGTATATATTATAAAATGAGCACTCAAGTAAATATAATATAAAATATATACCTAAAACCCACTAACTTATATATTACATATAAATAAGTATGTACTTTAATAAATAAATGATACATTTTATAAAAATGGCAATTTGATAAGTTTTATAAGTTATAAAATTATAAACATAAGTTTTACGTCTTTTCGGCTAAAACCGTAAAACTAACGTTTTCGTCAAATAAAACTTAGACGGTCGGACCCGTCTAATGTATTACAACTAATATACTGATATATAAGTACATATTACAAGTAAAAACCGATAAAACGAGAGATTTATAACATATGGACATTAACTATTAACCCAACTAATTTTGTTAAACAATAATGGGCTTATCATGGGCTTATTGGGCCTTAACATGTAAACAAGTTAAACTAGTGAAACTAGTATAAAAATATACCAACACATAACACTATAAGGTTGAATAAAGATGTACAATCCCACTTGATCATCATCATATTTATAAAATCATCATATATATACATAGTTATTACTTTTATAAAGTCACTAGACAAAAGTCTAAGACCAAAAATTATTTATATAGGTTTCCGTGATCGAAGCACGCCGGTAGCCGATAAACCGCCTTTCATAATCAACGTGAGTTCATAGCCTCGCACTCTTTTAAATGTTTTATAAAATGTTTTGTAAACCCGCGAGGGAGATAACATGCTAGTTTTTGATAAAAATAGAACACAAGTAGTCCCGATGGTATGCTTAATGATATGGACCCGAATGATGCTATGACCCAATAAACGAGATGAAATGGATTATTAGTAGTTAGGTTATGTCACTTAAAGTCCCATTAGCATGAATTGTGAACTAACAGGATTTGGTAGACGCTTATGCATATGATAGTACTATTTGGGGAAGATCACCCCAGTTCGCGCCTTGACGGTTGATCCCCGTCGTACCACATTGATTGGTAAGCGAATTTATGTATGAAAAGATTTCCATAGCGTGATTTTTGTGACGACACGGTAACTTAGATGGGCAAATTGTTTGTCGGGTTCGCGGCCCGTTGTTTGTGATAGTAAGGTAACAATGTCATGCGACTAGTAATAATCCAATATGAAAGATGCAACAATGTAATCTAAATATCCGTTACAAATAACGATAATAATGTTACCTATAATGGTAATATTAAGACTACGGTCTCATGGATGGTTTAAGATGTATGATTTGCTTTATATATTGCCTGACTAGCATTACGAGGACTTACTTCTGATATTATACTTGTGTTCTGATTTCGATGATTGTTTTATATAACGGTTTTATTAAACTCTGAATTCACTCGGCATTCGCTGATATGATTTTTGCATGTTTTTATCTCAGGTGCTTGAAGGTAATTTGGATGGAGATCGACTCTGATGGCCCACATAATAAAATTATTCATTCGATCTATGTTTTGTAAACTTATACCTGTGTAATTTGGGGACCTGCTGTTGTACACTTAAAACTTTTATTTCGAATGAATGTATGTTAAACCTTGTACAACCATTTTTATGCGTTGTCTATGGTTGGAGTTATTGTGTTATCCCGTAAAACTCTATTGACTCTTCCGCTGTACCGATATGAAATTTGAGAGTGTTACAGTTTGGTAACAGAGCTCTCGCTATAGAGAACAAAAGATTTTAAAAACCAAGGTTTTGAACAAAACTTTTCAAAATCTTTTAACTATACACATTTTCTTAAAATGTTTGAAAAGTCTTTTGACTATAACGGTGCCAAAGATCTCCGACGTTACCAACAAGCCTTATTGAGAAGATATATATTTTGATATATATAATTTAATTTATATATATGTATATATCGTGAATTCAGTATGTAACTGTTTAATAATTATTTTTATGCTAATACGAGATATATATAAAATGTAGATTGTCATGGCTGACCCTAATATTCCTGTAGAGAACCATGCTATTCCCGAACCTAATGTAGATGATACCCTTATTTAGACTTAGTGGATTATAATGTAAATGATGATATGGATGATGATGAGGAGGAACCATTTGAGGATCCCGAGCCCGAGATAGGACTAGAAGATCAGATTGCCCCTCAGGTTGATATTGTAGAGAATGAGAATGATAATGTTGGTATTGAGAATGATGATGAGATTAGGATAGATAATGTAGATAATGAGGATGACGACGAGGATGTCGAGGAGGAGATAGGTATAGATGATGAGGTTGATGATGATGATGAGGCTGAGCTTATTTTCCCTTATGATGTAGCGGAGGGTGAGCCCTTACCCCCTCTAGTTGATTGGTCTGATTCTGAGTTTGAGCTACTTAGAGATGAAATGTTTGAATCGTCTGAATCTGATTCTGAATCTGAGGATGATGAGGATTATGATGCAGCTGATGGTACCGATGGGATTACTACTCGTAGACATGTGATGGGAGAGTCGTCTAGGGTTCGAGAGGCTACTCATATTGATGGTCTTGCACCTTTGGCCTTGAGACGTGATTTAGATGCTTCCCGTGTTCAGGGTAGTATGACAGAGGTTGGATTAGGTGTTGTTCAGACTCATGTTGCTTATTTGGAGTCGAAAACTAAGGTTGGTGAGAAAGAGCAGGAATTGCTTAACTTCGATTTGACTAATGTAGAGCGTGGTTTGAATGAGGCGTTTAGGAGATTATCTGTGTTAGAAGGTGGTGAGTACGCCGAAATGAAGAAAAAGGTGAATACTATGGAGATTCAGTTGAGTGTAGCTCGTGCGATGCGTGGGAAGGCTGAGAAAGAGTTGAATATATCTGTTGGTTGGAACAGTAGGTTTTATACTGAGATGGTCGAGAAAGGAGTGATTCGTAAGCGCCCAGCTGAAGATGTGTCTTGTGATCGTCCGACGAGGATACCCAAGACGATGGATGATGGACCAACTGGCGGTTCTCAGTAGACCAGTCTATCTTTAGTAGTTACCTTTGTATCTTTTGTATCTTTTGTAACTTTGACTGAACCGACTTATTAGTTAGTAGACCAGGCACGAATTTTGGGTCTGTATAGTGCTAGAAACCTTGATGTGGAATGTAAATTAAGACAATTCGTTTGTTTCTAATCCAATGAAATATGTATCTTGTCTTGAATTCCATATCGTGCCTTATTTGTATCTTGATTATGAATTCAATCCGTCTTATATGAATCCCTTGTTGGGTGAATGCTTAATACTTTGAAATTGTGAAATTATAGAACCATACCGCTCAAGAAGGCTATGATTGAGGATGATGTACGTAGGATCATTGCGGAGCAAGTTGCCGCATCTATGACTGAATTTATGGCAAATGCTAGAAATGGAGCTGGCAGTAGTGGAGCTGGCGGTAGTGGAGCTGGCGGTAGTGGAGCTGGCGGTAGTGGAGCTGGCGGTAGTGAAGCTGGCGGTAGTAGAGCTGGCGGTACTGGAGCTGGCGGTAGTGGAATTGGTGGTACTAATGTGAATGTGAATGCTAATAATGTGAATGCTAATAATGTGAATGCTAATGCTGGAGGAAATATAGGAGGACTTGGACCTAATGCGCCTGAAGTCGGTGGTTGTACTTATATGACGTTCATGAAGTGTGAACCTCTACCTTTTGATGGAACTGAAGGTGGTATAGGATTGAGAAGATTGAGTCGGTGTTTCAGATTAGTAAGTGTAAGGAGGAAGATAAGGTGACTTTTGCTATGGCTACTCTTAAAGGTCGTGCGTTGACTTGGTGGAACGGGGGAATCGCTTTCATGGGTATTGATGTTGCTAATGCTACTCCTTAGGCTAAAATTAAGAAGTGGATGACTCTAGAGTTCTGTCCCCGTAGTGTGATCATTAGTTTAGAACAAGAGTTGATTCACTTGAGAATGAAAGGTGTGGACATTGATAGCTACACAAACCGATTCCATGAGTTGGCCTTGCTGTGTCCTCGATTGGTGGAACCCGAAGAGATCCGAATTGAACAGTACATTAAAGGGTTGACCAAGAACATCTGAGGGGACGTGACATCATCAAAACCACTGACCATTGATGATTCTGTTCTAATGGCTTACCAACTCATTGGGCAAATAATTCAGGATAAGTAGGATGAAGCACGTACTGGTGAGAAAAGAAAGGGTGATGGCGATTGTGGAGATCGAGGTGATAATAGGAAGAATTTTAATCGCCGTCAGAACCAAAGAAAGGGGAATGCAAATGCTCTTACCAACAACACACCGCGAAATGATGAAAAGTGTCCTAAGTGTGCTAATAAGAGGCATGCTGGCGACTGCTGGAAATGCCAAAATTGCGGAAAGCTTGGACACAAAGTGGAAAAGTGTAAGAGGGGAGTTATTTGCTTCAACTGTAACGAAGAAGGTCATAAGAAATCGGATTGCCCTAAGTTGAAAGCGATTGGACCTGGAAGAAACCCCCAGGGTGGTGCTTATCAACTTGGAACAGTTGAGGTTAAGAAAGAGGATCCTAATGTCGTTACTGGTACGTTTTTACTCAACAATCATTATGTTGTTGCTTTATTTGATTCGGGTGCTGATAGGAGCTTTGTATCCACTAAATTTAGTGCCCTTGTTGACATTGAACCTGTTGAGATAAATACCAGTTACGAGGTGGAATTGGCTGATGGTAAATTAGTGAGAACTAATAAACTATTAGAAGGATGCTCTCTAAATCTCTTAAACTATTCCTTTCCGATTGATCTAATGTTGATAGAACTAGGTAGTTTTGATATTATTATTGGTATGGATCGGTTATCGTTGAATAATGCTACTATTTTATGTGGAGAAAAGAAGGTTAAGATTCCTCTTAGGAATAGGACGTTAGTAATTAATGGTAATCGAGGTGAATCCCGTTTGAAAATTGTTTCATGTATTAAAGTCCAAAAGTACATCAGGAACGGTTGCGAGCTATTCTTAGCTCAAGTGACGGGGAATGAGTCTAAGGAGAAACGATTGGAAGACGTACCTATTATTTGTGAATTTCCAGAGGTACTTCCTAAAGATTTACCCGGACTTTCGCCGATAAGGAAAGTTGATTTTCGAATTGATTTAATTCCTGGTGCTGCACCGGTGGCACGTGCGCCTTACCGATTAACACCTTCTGAATTAAAGGAATTATCTGAACAACTCAAAGAGTTGTCTGATAAAGGTTTTATACGACCGAGCTCGTCGCCTTGGGGAGATCCAGTCTTGTTCGTTAAGAAGAAGGATGGATCCTTCCGTATGTGCATTGATTATAGGGAACTGAATAAGTTGACGATTAAAAATTGATATCCTTTACCAAGGATTGATGATTTGTTTGATCAACTACAAGGATCTAGTGTGTATTCTAAGATAGATTTGCGGTCTGAATATCACCAACTTCGCGTCCGTGAAGAAGATATTCCAATAACTGCATTTAGAACTCGTTATGGACACTATGAATTTCAAGTAATACCATTTGGGTTAACAAATGCACCTGCGGTCTTCATGGATCTAATGAACCGAGTGTGCAAATCCTACTTGGACAAATTTGTGATCGTGTTTATTGACGATATTCTAATCTATTCTAAGAATAAAGATGAACATGGAGAACATTTAAGGATTTTCTTGAGCTTGTTAAAGGATGAAAGGTTGTATGCTAAGTTTTCGAAATGTGATTTTTGGTTAGATTCTGTTCAATTTCTTGGTCATGTGATTAACAAAGATGGAATTCATGTTGATCCTGCAAAGGTTGAAGCCATTA
The DNA here is from genome assembly GCA_025667525.1 of Glebionis coronaria. Taxonomy (NCBI): domain Eukaryota; kingdom Viridiplantae; phylum Streptophyta; class Magnoliopsida; order Asterales; family Asteraceae; genus Glebionis; species Glebionis coronaria. The sequence continues at coordinate 73,496 of JANFOE010000149.1, read as the reverse complement.
AGAATTGGTCTGCACCGACAACGCCAACGGAAGTGCGACAATTTTTAGGATTGGCTGGCTATTATAGGCGATTCATTAAAGAATTTTCTTTAATAGCTAAACCCTTGACTAAGCTAACTCAGAAAAATAAACCTTTCGTTTGGGGAAGTGAAGAAGATGGAGCATTTCAGATATTGAAGAAAAAATTATGTAGTGCGCCAATTCTATCATTACCCGACGGAAGTGAAGATTTTGTTGTATATTGTGATGCATCTCTTAGAGGTTATGGAGCTGTTTTGATGCAGCGAGAAAATGTAATAGATTATGCTTCTAGGCAATTAAGGAAGAATGAGGAGAATTATACTACTCATGCTCTTGAGTTAGGAGCTGTAGTCTTTGCTCTTAGGTTGTGGAGACATTATCTGTATGGCACCAAGTGTACGGTATTCACCAATTATAAAAGCCTACAGTATATTCTCGATCAAAATGAATTAAATATGAGGCAACGAAGATGGATAGAGCTGTTAAGTGATTATGATTGTGATATAAAATATCACCCAGGAAAAGCAAATGTTGTTGCCGATGCATTAAGTAGAAAAGATATAGAGACTATCAGGGTACGTTCTCTAGTCTTGACCGTGCACAATAATTTGCCTGAGCAAATTAGAAATGCGTAAATAGAAGCCTGTAAGAAAGAAAATTTTGTTAATGAAGGGTTTCGAGGAGAAGGAGATCCTTTTAGAGGTTAGAGCTGATGGAGTGAAATGCTTAAGAGGTCGTATGTGGATACCTAAGTTTGGAGGCTTAAGAGATTTGATTATGTTGGAATCTCATAAATCTAAATATTCCATTCATCCTGGGTCTGATAAGATGTATCATGATTTGAAGAAGTTGTACTGGTGTCCGAATATGAAAGCTGATATTGCAATGTATGTTCTTCAATGCTTGACTTGTGCTAGAGTCAAAGCTGAATATCAAAAGCCATTAGGACTACTTCAACAACCAAAGATTCCTGAATGAAAGTGCGAGCGAATTACGATGGACTTTATCACCGAGCTTCCTAGAACATCATCTGGAAATAACTCGATTTGGGTCATTGTCGACAGACTGACCAAATCAGCACACTTCATTCCGGTTAAAGAGAAGTTCTCACTGGAGAAGTTGACTCGTATTTATCTTGAGAATGTTGTATGCAAGCATGGAGTGCTTGTATCGATCATTTCAGATCGAGATCCTAGATTCGCATCGAATTTTTGGAAATCTCTCCAAAGATCTTTGGGAACGAATCTCGACATGAGCACTGCTTATCACCCCTAGACTGATGGGCAGAGTGAAAGAACGATACAAACAATAGAAGATATGTTGAGAGCTTGTGTGATATATTTTGGTAAGAATTGGGATAAACATTTACCTTTAGCAGAGTTTTCGTATAACAATAGTTATCATGCTAGTATTAAGGCTGCACCGTTTGAAGCTTTGTATGGTAGGAAGTATAGATCTCTTGTATGTTGGAGTGAAGTTGGGGATATCCAGCTCACAGGACCGGAATTGATCCGAGAGACTATGGAGATGATAGTTCAGATTAAGAATAGGCTGTTGACTGCCCGAAGTAGACAGAAACGTTACGCGGATGTGCGGCGGAAACCGATGGATTTTGAAGTGGGTGACCGAGTAATGTTGAAAGTATCACCATGGAAGGCGTCATAAGATTTGAAAAGCGAGGGAAATTGAATCCCCACTATATTGGACCCTTTAAGATTTTATCTAGAGTAGGTCCGGTGGCTTACAAACTAGAGTTACCCCAAGACCTTCATGGTGTTCATAACACATTCCATGTATCTAATCTGAAGAAATGTTTAGCAGTGAGTGATGAGAAAATCTCGTTGGATAAGGTCCGAATTGATGAGAAGTTTCATTTTATCGAAGAACCCGTAGAGGTTATGGATCGTGAGGTAAAGCAACTGAAACAAAGTCGGATACCTATCGTCAAGATCCGATGGAATTCAAAGAATGGACCGGAATTTACTTGGGAACGACAGGATGAAATGTGGAAGAAATACCCACACCTCTTTAATTTCAATAAGAAACGGACATCAAAATGAAATGGATCACGAGGACGTTGATCCCTTTTAGGAGGAAAAGCTGTGACAATCTAACATTTTTAGGTAGTAAATTATTTTCTCTTATATTATTTTGAAACTTATTTTTGTGTTGGTTAATGAACTCACAATTTACGGATTTAAATTTGGGCTTATGTGCATAATTTAACGTCCTTTACGACTAAACCGGAAACCCTAAGATTACGTATTTACGTTTTTGAAGTCCGTTTTTGATGAGACAAATTTTATTAGATTCGTTTTGTGCCATTGATTCATAATTTATAAAAACGTTTTTCGTAAAACGACCCGAGGGCACACTAATCGAGGAAATTAGAATCGAGGAGAACCCGTAAATAAATGGGGATGAGACAAAACAACTTTTGCCCCACCCCCACTTCATGGGACGGCTAACTTAGCCCACACACCCTTGAGGTGTCAAGCTTACAAAGTAAGCTAGGACACTTATCCTAGTTACTTGCACCAAACAACTAGCAACAAAACCACTCACACCAAACTAACAACTTCATTTTCCACTCATGCAAAAACACACATCTCTCTCTAACCCTCACCCCATTTGATCTTGATTTAACCATAAAATCCTATGTTATTCACACATATAATGAAACCCTTTTGCAGCTCTATTGATTGGTGGTGATTTTAACATCCAAAGATAAATTTCCTTGGTGTCTTGGGGCTGATTTTCCCCAAGAAGTTCTTGAAGATTGGTGATCTTGAAGTTGGTTTTGGTGTACCACAAGTTTTGCCAACAAAAGTCAAGTTTGATCTTAACATTCATAATCTTGGTGGTAACAAGATCATCCTTCCCATTTCCTTGTTATTTTTGTAGATGTAAATTGTATTTTCTTTCTGAATGTATATGTATATGATGATATATGATGATAAAAATATTTTGTGGGGATCATGTGTTGATAAACTTGGTTAAAAAGATTGAAAACTACATGTAAAAAGGTTAAAATCATGCTTAAATTAGTAGGCTGTATAAAACAGTAAATAACCCTATGATAAATTGTTAAAATGGCTTGGATAAATTAATATACAGTAAGATATGAGACTTGTACATATGTGAGAGTTGACTACTCAATGGAATCCATAAAATGAGTGAGATGTGATCAAAACAATATTGAAGTTCAAATTTGAGTAGTCTGTTTTGGACGGACTGTTAGACACATTTAGAGATTGATTGAGCAGTAGCTAAATTTGAGTTAATTGTAGCACATATCATGTAGTTTGTTCTGCCCAAAAATGAGCTTCTATCTCCTTGTAGAACTCAAGATATGGTAAAAATGGTGAAAGTGAAAATCATAATCAGATTTATAAAATAAATATATATATTATAAAATGAGCACTCAAGTAAATATAATATAAAATGTATACCTAAAACCCACTAACTTATATTACATATAAATAAGTATGTACTTTAATAAATAAATGATACATTTTATAAAAATGGCAATTTGATAAGTTTTATAAGTTATAAAATTATAAACATAAGTTTTACGTCTTTTCGGCTAAAACCGTAAAACTAACATTCTCGTCAAATAAAACTTAGACGGTCGGACCCGTCTAATGTATTACAACTCATATACTGATATATAAGTATATATTACAAGTAAAAACCGATAAAACCCGAGCTTTATAACATATGGACATTAACGGGCCAAATTAGCCTTATTGGACTATTAACCCAACTAATTTGGTTAAACAATATTGGGCTTATCATGGGCTTATTGGGCCTTAACATGTAAACAAGTTAAACTAGTGAAACTAGTATAAAAATTTACCAACACATAACACTATAATGTTGAATAAAGATGTACAATCCCACTTGATCATCATCATATTTATAAAATCATCATATATATACATAGTTATTACTTTTATAAAGTCATTGGACAAAAGTATAAGACCGAGTATTATTTATATAGGTTTCCGTGATCGAAGCACGCCCATAGCCGATAAACCGCCTTTCATAATAAACGTGAGTTTATAGCCTCGCACTCTTTCAAATGTTTTATAAAATGTTTTGTAAACCCACAAGGGAGATAACATGCTAGTTTTTGATAAAAATAGAACACAAGTAGTCCCGATGGTATGCTTAATGATATGGACCCGAATGATGCTATAACCCAATAAACTAGATGAAATGGATTATTAGTAGTTAGGTTATGTCACTTAAAGTCCCATTAGCATGAATTGTGAACTACCGGGATTTGGTAGACGCTTATGTATATGATAGTACTATTTGGGGAAGATCACCCCAGTTCGCGCCTTGACGGTTGATCCCCATCGTACCACATTGATTGGTAAGCGAATTTATGTATGAGAAGATTTACATAGCGTGATTTTTGTGACAACACGTTAACTAAGATGGGCAAATTGTTTGTCGGGTTCGCGGCCCTTTGTTTGTGATAGTAAGGTAACAATGTCAAGCGGCTAGTAATAATCCAATATGAAAGATGCAACAATGTAATCTAAATATCCGTTACAAATAACGATAATAATGTTACCTATAATGGTAATATTAAGACTACGGTCTCATGGACGGTTTAAGATGTATGATTTGCTTTATATATTGCCTGACTAGCAATACGAGGACTTACTTCTGATATTATACTTGTGTTCTGATTTCGATGATTGTTTTGTATAACGGTTTTATTAAACTCTATGAATTCACTAGGCATTCGCTGATATGATTTTGCATGTTTTTATCTCAGGTGCTTGAAGGTAATTTGGATGGAGATCGACTATGATGGCCCACATAATAAAATTATTCATTCAATCTATGTTTTGTAAACTTATACCTGTGTAATTTGGGACCTGCTGTTGTACACTTAAAACTTTTATTTCGAATGAATGTATGTTAAACCTTGTGCAACCATTTTTATGCGTTGTCTATGATTAGAGTTATTGTGCTATCCCGTAACACTCTATTGACTCTTCCGCTGTACTGATATGAAATTTGAGAGTGTTACAATAATAATATGAAGAATTAATAAAAACATGTTCTCTATGAGCCTTCGGGTGGGAGTCATGTAGCACTAACCTTGTCATTAGAGCCTTAGGGTGTATGGCATGGTGACGTGTTTAATAAAAATTGCTTCATCATCATGAGCCTTAAAGAGGGATGGTGAATGTCAATTCCCTTGTTTATGTCCAAGGAGCCTTCGGGTGTGGATTATAGATAAGGAGCACTTTTACATCTTAAGGAGCCTCAAGGTGTATGATGTAAATGTTGCTAACTCCATTAATAAGGTCAAAATTGACTTTGGAGGATTTATTGTTGCTTAAAGTAGTCCTATTAGCCAACTTTCAGATCCGAGGATTTATCCCTCAAATCGTGTTAAGTTATCCTTGATGTGGGCTTTCTTTAGTGACAATGGTTTTTGAAGTCGAGGTTAGGTTTTGAGTGTTGGGTTTACATCGTTTTTGCCTTCATTTTTGGACTAATAATTATCTAATAAGTCAAATGAGCCTTTGGGTGAATGACAATATTTAAAATCTAGAGATACAATTAGGAATAAAAGGAGATTGAGTTTAACACAAATTACTTGTATGAGTGGTCTTATCATTTGGACTTATGATTGACAATGATCTTGTTTTTAAACTTGGCATGGAAGAGTGAAAAGTCGAGGATGATGAATCTATTTAAGTTTTATGATCCTAAAAGTTATTTTTCAAATAATGAAAGCATTACATTATTTCTTTGCAAATTAAAGAAAAGTTGAATAAAAGTGTAGTTAGTTGCTTTATTTTATCATTGCGTGAAGACATGACAATTGCTTAGCAAGGGGGAGTTTGATATGAGTGTAATTACTCATATCATTATATCAATAAACAAACATAAAATGCATAAAATGTATGAATATGGCCTTGTATATGCATGTTTCTTGTTTCATGTGTGTAGGTACCAAAGATCACGAAAACCGGCAAAATCGACATGAGATTGAAGACAATTTCAAGAAGCCAAAAATCAAGTCGTTTTGTTCACAAGTTCAAGTTAATAAAGTTATTGGGCCTAAAAGCCCAATATTGGAAAAATATCTATTACTATTTGGTAAAAGCCTAATTTTAGGCCCAAAACATAAACAATGGGAGGGATGAAGTATTTAAATTCATGGGTCCAAGCCCACACTCAAATAAACAATGGGACGGATTGGAGTATTATTGATGATGGACCTAAAGCCCATTAGTTCATGTCTTAAACGGTGGAAGTAATATTTAAAGTGACAACTTTTCACTCTTGGTCAACATTCCTTTCGTTACAAACAAAGTGAAAAAGAATGAGACGCAAAGAAAGTATGCAGCCACTCTAAAAACCCTAATTAAATTTGGGGGTTTTCTTATCTTTGGAGATTAAATCTCACGCGCCTCTAAATAATTCCCCATTATTTCGGATGTAGAAGATGGCATCCCAGGGTCTACGTGGCATCAAGATGAGTCACATCTCTCATGTGATTGGTGGATTTCATCACCACCAATCATTGTACCAATGGGTATTAAGCCACCTCAGCTTCAAACTAGCACAACAAACACACCCTTGTGCCACGGTGGCAATCCGTGTGCACAAGAGCCAATCTCAGCCCTTGATCAAGAAACAGAAGAAGAATAGAAGATCCTGTGGCTTAGAATTGATTTCGGCATCAACAAACCTCCTCAAGAAGGCCTTGGGGTTTGCCTATAAAAACCCCAAAAAATAGTATAATTTTCATCCCATTTTTATTTTACTGTTATAATGTCAAATTAGATGTAGGATAAATTGTACTTTTATTATATAGTATTGTAAAAATTTTCTGGAATTAATAAAATTTATTTTGAGCTTAATTTGTTCTTGAGTTTATATCACTGTTAAAAATAATTGCAGTTATTCTTAAATATTCTATTTTGATATTTTATGAAAAATAATTTGTTTAAGCTTATTTAATAGCTTAAGTGAATAATTTAAAGTGAAATTGGGATAAAATCTAAACCCACTGTTTAGATTAAAAAATGGTGAATATGTTGGTGTTTTCGAGTGGTTCGAGCAGTGATGGTCGTGATGGTTATGTTGTAGTTCGTGATTCATAAGCTATGGTGGTGGTTAGTTAATGTTGGTTTCATATTGGTTAAAAACTAGGCACATCGTCTATTTCGTCATCAAATGAATCCTTAATAATTGGTAAGCTCTTATTAATTTTAATGTATTATTAGAATGATTTTTGCTAATCATATATTTGGAGTTTGATAAGCTGTGATTTGAGATTCCTTTTGGTGGTTAAGATATATCTATGTTGTAGACCTGAGTAAGAATGTTTAGACTCCGCTTATTTGATTAGTTTTCATCTTTGTTTGAATCTGCTAAGTTTTTACAGATTTGTGTTAGATAGGATTCTGCTTATTGTATGTTCATAATCTGCTTAAGGTTAATAATAGCTGATAAGATTAGCTACTTTGTTAAATTGATTAGGCTTTATTTAGGTGATTTACTTGCATGTTTAAATTAGAATTAAGGATGTATTAATCTGAGAGTTTGTTTAGTCTTTGAAGATTGTCTGAGATTACTGATTTGGCCCGATTACTGGATTGGTTAGCTGTGATAAGTAACTTGCTGAATCTGGTACTTATTCTGCTGTTAGGGTATTTTAGTTTGATCTAGATTGTCCTCATTCTGAATTTGTGGAGTTTATTTGGAAATTACTAAGTTCATAATGATAACTGAATGTTTGAGTTACATGTTTTTCTGATTTTTTTTGCTTTTGCTGAAAGTTGATTTCTGTTATAGTAGATTAAGTTTGATATAGTTTATTGATTTAGTTTAACTGATATCGTTGAGTACTTTATTTCTGTCTGTCTATGATATGTTTACTGATTTGGATATCTTAATTAGATGTTTGATGTAGCTTACTGATTTAGCTTTGACTTAAGTTTAATGTTGTGATTTAAATTGTTTACTATACTGATATATAATAGCAGACTAAACGATTGGCTTGGTTTGTTTCTGTACCAAATTCTGTCCAAAATAATAATCACAAAAAAATTAGTCACTCCTGTGACTCGAACTCATGACCCCCTGGTCAACAGCCAACTGGTTTAACCATTGAGCTATAGGCTCTTTTTGTTATTAGTTTATAATTCGAATTTTAAATACATTAGTAAACTTTCATGTTTTGTTTGATATATGTTTATTTAAGTTTAACTAAAATGAGTAACTGATTTTATTAAACAAATTATTAAAATTTAATTTGTCAAAAAAATTGATTTAGTTTTAATATAAAAAATATATAAACAAATAAAAATATTTTATTACTTTTTAGAAATTTTAAATTGTTTTAGAATTTGTTTTTAAATAATGTAGTTTTAAATAATTTTGATTTAATAATTTTTTTGTTTAAATAGTAAAAGTCCCTAATCAATGCTAGAAACCCTAAACTTAACTAATCAACACAAGATATTACTTTTCAAACGTAATCTTATTATTATATAATAAAGAATTACAAGTGCTATGGATAACACCTTTTGATGACAATGTGTTGTGCACACTTTGAACAACTATAAACCCTAACTTATGAATACAGTCGCAACTGTTTGATTCTATAAGTTCTAAGCAATAATGTTATGAATATACTCAAAGTGTTAAACATTAATGCATGGATAAACATCCTATTTGTAGTGATACGAGGTTGACCTAAATAGTACTTGATGGTGACTACACAAGACTTTCACTTTTCAGACATCAGTCACATGATGCTCTTCTATTCTTGGTAGTCTGCCATTATGCTTTAAGGAAACAGTTGTCAAAACAGTTTCCTTTTTCTTCATAGTCTCGAACACACAAATGGCATGTCCAAAGTGTGCTGAGTGTTAACAGGGTATTGCCACCCCTGTTAACCCTCAACCCCTCAGAGTCCCTGATACATCTTGGCTGTTATCCATCACAGCCAATGAGTATGTCTTCAAGTAATCTTTTACTTCCTTGACAATGTCTCTGACATGGACTCATCTGAGGTTACTCACAGAGACTTGGATCTCTGTAAGTCTTGCGATACTTGCCTGCCTCCTAGGCACAGGCAAGGGACTATCTAACAGCTTAATTATGTTTAAATCTATGATCAGGGAGTCTAACAAGCTTAGATTCCCAACAATCTCCCCCTATTTAAACATAAATATTGCTAGATCTATCTAAGTTAAGGTAAGTGAGTTAACAACTTCTTCTTACTCATAACAGATCTAAACAAACATACTTCATGATTTTATTAATACTTAAAGGAAATTACAAGTACATTACAAAAGTGAAATAAAATGTGAAGGTAAAATTGGGCTGTGAACTTCTTCAATAGTCATCATTTTTAATCTTTTCTTCAGCTTCAGCTAAGTCTAATCTGTTATCTAACTCTTCCTGCAAAGTTTTTGCAAACCTTTTGGAATACTATGTGTTGATCTTGAGTGACGTCTTGTGACAAAGCAACTGAATTGTTGATGCTAAGCACAGCTCATCTTCTCTTTGAAATGCATACTGGCAAGCTCTTATCATGAATGCCATTCCTCTTTCAGGCTCTGTGTATGTCTGAGCATCAACAGGGCCAACTATACCATTTGGTAGGATCAAATCCTTGTGCATACCATCCACTTGAACATCATCTTTGACAAAAGTTTCCTTAACAAGTTGAGAAACTCTTCTTCTTTTGTTACCAGTCTTTGGGGGTTCTTGTTCAAAAAGCTGTGGTGGGGGATCTATCTTGAGTTTGGCAGCCGTTTCTTTGATCCAGGTAAACATGGCCTTAATAGTCTTAAGCAGAAGAAAATTAGCCTGTCCAGTTCTTTTGGCAGCTAAGGCTTCAAGTTCGAACCATTCAGATAACCCAAGTGTCTTTAGCCTGAAGTTGTCAAACACATTCATGTTTCCCTGTTGGTTATCTCTCCACAAGATCATCTGTGGGGTGTTGGTGGATTTGTGAATGGTGTATTTGAACTTGGTTATCTTGCTAGGTGCATACCTGTTGTTAACGCAGGCATCATAATCAGCTTTGACTTTTCTTAGTGCCTCAGCGCGTTTAACTTCCATTTCCCTCAACCTTTGTTTTTGCTTTTCTCTTTCAGGTGGAGTCATCTTCCTTAGAGTAGCTTCATTCAATTCTTTGGTTGTCTTGAGTTCATTTAATCTCTTGAATTCCTCAACCTGTTTCTCTATTCCTTCAGGAGTTAAAGGAATCTCATTGGAAGGTGTAAAGGTTGAAAATTGCGAAAGGTCTGTGGTGGATCCTCCTGTCTCTAGCATCGCAGCTATCTTCTTTAGTTTGGTTTCTGTGTCAACCAAAACTATCTCCTTTCCTTTCTTCGAGACAGAGGATTCCACACTCATGTTTTTCAAAACATCAGCTCTTCTGATAAATGCTGTCTGAGCCTGAGTTTGTATTGCTTTCGGAAGGGAGCTAACAGTGAACTTTAGCTTCTTGGCAGCTGGTTCACCATCATCCCCAGACTCGCTGGTGTTAACCAAAGCCAGGGACTTTGATGAATCAGCTCCATCTTGATTCTGTTGCTCCCCTGAGTGTTATCCTCATCATCAGATATGTTAACAGGTGTGATGACTTGGAGGGGGACAAGTGTAATGGTGTTGTCAGTTGATGATGAGCCTTGTTTAGCAGATTCAAGGTTAAGTGTTGTTTCCTTCTCCCCCTCATGTTCATCCTGGCTACGCAGACGTTTGGATGAACGTGTTTGAAAATGCCTTGCAATCTGTTCAACAGAGGCAGCCATAGCACGTTGCCTTTTCCTTGAAGCCCTGGCAATCTTCAGCAAAAGGTTGTTGTTTCCATTAGTATTGGCCTGAACTCGATTAACAATGAAGTTTGCATGACGGTATTTCCTGTTGCGAATAGCTTCAAATTGTCTGTGCATAGTTATCTCATGTTCATGGAATAAGGCAGGGACCTCTGAGTCAATTACATCCTTCATTCTTGTGGATAGGTGACTAAGTCCTTGTGCTACACCTTTTCGTGCACCATCCTTGATGGGTTCAGTAACCGCCTCAGCAACAGCCTTTTGTATGATCCCTGGAAATGTGACAGTGAAGTTATGCATTTCAGGCTTGATCACATCCAGCTTCCTTGATAAGCGTTCAATGTCAGATTGATGATGAACAGGCTGAAGATTATGTATGTTGAGGCTTTGTTGAGCATAATCATCCTCCCTTGGTAAAAGATCAAAGTTGGTTTGGGCAGGATGATCAAACATTAGAAACTCAGCTGTTGGATCATAGGCTGGGCGTTGGAAGACTGTTGTTGTGGAGGTAGCAGAGTTTGGAGTAACAACAATGTCCTTGGGAGGAGGAGTATGATTTCCAGCTGGGGTGGACACAGCTATATCCTTGGGAGGAGAGACAGATTGTTGATCTTCCTCATCTTCTTCATCCTCCTCCTCAAACATCCCCTCAGGGATTTCATCTTCAGGCATTGACTCAAGATCAGAGACATCATCCACTAATGACAGCATTTCTTCTTCAATATTCAGCAGAGGCTCATTGTCATTAGGTTGGTCTTGAGTAATTGTATCAGCCTCTTTCTCCTGTTGTACCAGGGATTCAGTCACTGGCTGTACAATTTCAGCCTGCAAATTGTTATAATTATTAACAGGGAAAAAAGTAAGGGGAATGGTCGCCATTTTGCTGTCCCAGAGAGGCTGAGGGTGATTACTCAGCCACTCTAAAGGATAAATCCTTGGGATTCTTTTAAGTGTGAAAAATATATGGTTAATGATCGCCATTCGTTGCCCCTAGGAAAGCTGAGTGTGATTATTCAGCCCCCCCTCCCCCAAAAGGTTAAAACCTTTGGGACTCTTTTGATTGTGAAACATATGTTGTTTATGGATCGCCATTCGCTGCCCCTAGGAAGGCTGAGGGTGATCATTCAGCCCCCCCAAAAGGTTAAGAAACCTTTGGGACTCTTTTAAGAGTGAAACATATGTGGGTTAAGGTCGCCTGTTACGCTGCCCCTAGGAAAGCTGAGGGTGATGATTCAGCTCCCCCTGAAAAGGATAAATCCTTTGGGATTCTTTTAAGGTGAAAAAGTTAAGGGTTAAGATCGTCTTATTACGCTGTCCCTAGAAGAGCTGAGGATGATGATTCAGCTCCCCTAAAAGTAAAACTTTTGGGATTCTTTTTTCTGAGGGAACCAAGAGGCTGTGTGAAGTACAGCTGATCAAGGTTGAGACATATGTGTATCCAGGTTGTTGTTAGCCTGAGTACTGTCTAGAGGGTGCAGGCTCATCGGGGTGCTTTATAAACACAAATGAATCATTCCCTGGTGCAAAGACAGGGTGTACAGCAGTCTTAAAGAGTTCTAAGTGCATAGACAGACTTCTATGTGTCGAGGATTACCCTAACTTCACCACTCTCTCCTACAGACAATTGAGAGTGGCTTCTTGTGAACCTCTAAAAATGTACACTGATTACCTGTGAGATATCAGCTGGATTAGGCTGGTTTCCTGTTGTCTTAGCTGACTTTGAGACACTAGATGTAACACCTGGTAATTTTCCCTACTTTGTAAAATGACTATTTTACCCTTTGACTTTTTATTTAGTCAACTATGTGATTTAACTGTGTTGGAACCGGGAGGTTATCCCGCGTTTTCTGAAAAACTGTTTGCTGACGAGTAATGGCCTGACACTGTGCTCAGTCATTATTTTGAACATTTTCTGTGAACCTGACCAAAGTGCTGAGACGGTCAATGAATTGACGATAATCCATGAGATTATTCGTTATCTGTGAATTATGTGCTTAATTGTTTAGTTTTTAGCAGCGTGATCGTATTTTCTTGAGCAGTGTATTTAAATATTTCTGTATATATTTATATATGCCTGTATTTTAATATTTTTGCTATTTATAGTAATAAATCGTATTTACTGTGAATATTTAATTAACGTATCGCGTTTTCGTATTTTACGTCGTTTTTACGTTTAACCGTCGTTAACATGCATAAAATACTTTACCAATCATAAAATGTCAGTTTTCGTCGAAAACTCGTAAATTTAATATATTTCGTCAAATTTTTAGGTTTTACGTAATTTTTAACTTAACTATATACTTTTTGATATTTACCTAAAACTAACTAACCTTTTTACCTTAAACCTTTTAACTAATTACCATAGTAAAAATTTTGAATAATTTACCCCATGTGGGACCCCCCATAACCGGCCAAACCTTCACCACATGCAAGATACACCATATTTTCACACTTTGCCAAATTAAGCTTAACTTACACTACTCCTACACATTTTAACTTATTACCACCTTAACTCTAAATCACTTCACACTTATACACTTCACTTCACTCAACCAAAAACACACACAACTCCTCTCTCTCTCTCTAAAACACACGGCACAAACACATATCCATTTCCACCATTGTTGATTTTTGAAAAGCTTCATTTTACCAAGATTCAACACAAAACAAATACACCCTAGAGCTTGTATAAGCATATAGAAGAATAGATTTTCTTGGTTTGACGATTTGAGAAGTTTTTGGGTTGAAGATTAGGGTAGAAGTTCTTGTTGATTATTAGTGGGTATTATTGTAGACCGGATCGTTGCGGTTACGTAGGATCGTTACACAAGGTCATTTCTTAAACCTTTTCATCTTTTCATTTTTCCATGCATGATCTTTGTAGATCTATGCATGCATGTTACTCATCAAGTATTTTTATGAAATAAAATGATGAAAACTATTTTTGGTCATGAAATATTTCAAGATTTGTGGGAATTAAGTGTGGATCTATTAGATCCATACATGAAAATAGGATAATTGAAAGATTTGTGAAAAATATAAGTATATACATTTTTGATTTGTAAACTTGAAGAAAAATCTTTGATATTGTTGTTGTATATGAAAAATTAGAAGAAACTAGTAGTGTTACTACTAGTGGTTACGCTTGAAAACGGTCGAAAACGAGTTTTTACGGAATACGTACAATCTGTCCGACTTTTGTAAGTGGTGTAGAGAGTCGTAAAAATTTTTTTGACACTAGTTTACTACGATATTATGAAAGTATAAGTGAATACCTTCGTTTCGATATATTATGGGCTAAAAACGGAGCTAAAATGAGTAAGTTGTGGTTGTTTAAATTACGTTGTCGGAAAACTCGATTTTTGGAGAACAACACTATAAGTGGTTGCTGTCCAAATTTTTAAAGTGGTCGAAACGACATTTTCGAGTTAAACGGAGTTGTTTTAAGTGTCGAAATGGTTACTAAATAGTATGTATGGATGTTGGACTTGTTTTGTAAAAGCGTGTTAGCTCGAAAAGGGAATACTTGTTATACTATTGAAAGTTTGAACGTTGGAAGTTGAAATTGTTACGATTGTGAAAATGAATTGTTGAATTGTTGGTGATTGAGAAATTGTTGAAAATAGGGGTTTTAGGACGAGATTTGAGTATTTACTAAAAATGGAAAATTTTTATGTGACGCCGAAAGGCTGCCGAATTTTCGTTAGAATTTACGTAGGAAAATTTGTTTAGATAAATTTTGGTAAATTAAAATTTACGCCGAAAGGCTGTCGAAATTTCGTCGAGTCAAAAATAAATATTTTTGCCTAAGTATATATATACTATAATGTTTATAACGATGTAACATTTACAAGTCACAATTTTAACAACAAAATATATACTTGATTGATGAGTAACGTACATGATGAACTATTGTGACTTATTTGCTAGCGCCTAAACTATAGTATTATATTTAGGTTGTTGCTAGAGTTGATCGCTACTATTTGATCTTACTTGTGCGGTTTGAATCGTTGCTTAAGGTGAGTTTATAGATCCCTATTAAACTGTTTTTATATGTTTAATGTTTTGGGTTGTGATAAATGCTTTGATGACTTGCTTCTGGACGCAAGTAAAACTTGATTTCTGTGAACGCTTTGTGAACACTATTTATGAGATAGCTTAAGTTGCTTTAGCCATAGTCCCCACTATCGTGAATCGTTAGTTATCTGCTGGAGTAAGCTCTTATGTTACGGATAGATCTATTGAGGGTTGACAACCTTCATTTGGGCATTCTGACGCCGGACGAGTGTGTACCATTTGTATGAACGGAGTTGTCTTGGCTAGGTACTCCATTGGGGCAATTTATGTATGCAATCTATTGTATGCACTGGATCACTTGTTTCGATGTCACGAGCTTAGCGCTATCATAAATATTGTGAACACCCAATTTATCCTACACTTGGCACTATATCTCCTATAGTTGCATGTGTACATGAAATGAAATATGAAATTGAATGACTATGAATTTTTACTTGAAACCTATATTCTCACCAACTTTATGTTGACCCAATTTAGCATTTATCTCAGGTAATTGATGATGTGTTGTACCTGTTGTATGAAGTACTTGGAGTCCGCATGCATTTCATGGCTATCTTCGGACATTTATTTACTTATGCTTTTGAACTATTATCTCGTTGATGTTTAAAACTTTTACATTCCGTTGCACTATCTTTTGAAACTGAGACCTTTGTACTGTGATGCTTTTTAATTTAAATTCAACGAGGTATTTTTATAAAACGTCTCATTTAGAGTCGTTCTCTTGTACCTTGAACTATGATACAATGACGTAACAGCCCCCGAGCTTCACCGCTTCCGCATATCACATTTTGGGGTGTTACAGAATTGGTAATCAGAGCCTTGGTTATAGAGAACTAGGTTTGCATCTTAGGCCTAGACTATAACCGATGTGGCTACTTGTTACTCTGTATATATATGTGTACTACGTAATGTATTACGTAGGATAACACTATAAGTAATATGTAATATATATTATGTAATACGTAATATGTATTATATACATATGCATCTCCCTGATTTGCATACTTTAATTTCTATACATGATTATTTCATGCATACCCTACAACTGCTTAATACGCATTTTGGTTGTTGCAGGTTATGTCGTCATCTACTGTTTCTTACCAGCCCAACTCTGTCGACGAAGAGTGGGAAGACGAGTTCGAGATGGTACCAGATCATGTTGAGCCGGAGAATGACCAAGGGGAGGCTGATCCTGAGGAGGAAGGTGCGGAGTATGACCCTGACGAGGATCCAGAGGAGGATGATGAGGGTGAGCCTGATGTGTTGTCTGATACTTCCGATGTCGTTGATGGGATGCCACCGGTTGTGCATCGTACTTTGATCGAGTGGGTTAGTGGTAGTGAGAACGATGAGGATGATGAGGATGACGTGGATGGTATTGAGGTAGATCACGAGGGTGATGAGGATATGGATGGACATGAGGTAGGTCATGAGGATGATATGGATGGTGTTGAGGTAGATCATGAGGGTGATGATGATATGGATGGATATGAGGTAGATCGTGAGGATGATGAGGACATGGATGATGAGATTGAGAGTGATACTGACGTTAGGATGGTTGTGGTTAGTAGTGATAGCGAGGGTGCTGAGGCTGATGATGATATTAGGGTTGATACTTTGACTACTGTACCTGAGAGAGTTGAGCCTAGTAGGAGGAGTGAGATTAGGAAGACGTCCAACTTGAGGAAGAAGCCTACTGTTCCCTGTCAGCGATTTAGAGAGGAAAGGGAAGCTTTATGGGGTACGCCGCCAGCTGAGGTTTATACTGATTCCGATGATACTGTACCACCTGCTGATGGAGCTGGACCATCCGGTGTTAGATCTCGAGCTTTTTCCGATTCTGATTCACCATGCCCACAAAAGAAGATCCGTATGTCTGATTCTAATCCAAACACCATTTTCGGTGTTATTTTTTCGGTTTTGTTTTGATCTTTGGTATTTAATCGAAACTCTTATTTTACGACTATGTACTTGATATTTTGATTATGAATGGGAATTTAACTTTATGACTTTGACCAGTGACTATCCTTTCTATGTTTGTTGTACTGTTAAATTTTGTATTCTATTTTAGGATAAGAAATATATAACGTGTATATTCGTGCTTGAACCTTATTTGCATTGTTGTCTTAATGTAGAGAAACAATGGTGAACACACGTAACGGAATGACTGACGCTCAATTGGAAGCACTGATTACGCAACGAGTGACTGCTGCACTGGCAAACGTTCAAGATAACAACAACGTGAACGAAGCACCACCGAACAATGTTGACAATCGACCGCCTAAGCCGTGTACTTACAAGGACTTTAGGAGCTGTGACCCTTTGACTTTTAATGGTACTGAAGGAGCTGTCAGATTAGCTCGTTGGGTCAAAAAGATGGAAGCTGTGTTCCGTGTTAGTGGATTTGTTGTTGAGAACCAAGTGACTTATTCTACTTGTACTTTAGCTGCTGGAGCGTTGACCTGGTGGAACACACATGTGAAGATGGCTAGAGCCGAGGAGGCGTATGGAATGAGTTGGGAGGAACTTAAGAAGTTGTTGACTAAGGAGTACTGTCCTAGTAATGAGATTCAGAAAATGGAAGTCGAATTGTGGAACTTGACTGTGAAGAACAATGATATTGGGACGTACACTAGGAGGTTTCAAGAATTGTGTTTGCTATGTCCTGGAATGGTTCCGGATGAAGAGAATAAGGTTGAGCGCTACATTTGGGGTTTACCGGGTAGCATTCAAGGGAATGCGACATCGTCTGGACCGACAAAAGTTAGTGATGCTATAAGGATGGCTCACAGTCTGATGGACCAAGTTGTTCGAACAAATGCTGGGTATACCGCGGACAACAAGAGAAAGTGGGGGAATAACCAAAGGAACAACCATGGGAACTATCCGAATAAGAGGCAAGACACTGTGAAAGCGTACACTGCTGGTACTGGGGAAAAGGGAGTGTACAATGGGACGTTACCTCTGTGCAATCGATGCAAGCGTCACCACATTGGACAATGCAATGTACAGTGTCACAACTGCAAGAAAACTGGACACATTGCTAGGGATTGTAAGTCACCACCCAACACGAAAGCCAACGTCACTTGCTTTGAATGTCAGCAAAAGGGACACTACAGCAATGAGTGCCCAAAGAAAAAGAACAAGGACAAGGACCAAGGAAAGAATGCTAAAGATGGGGAAGCTCGTGGATGGGTCTATGTGATAGGAGGAGGAGAAGCGCAACAAAACCCCGACGTTGTGACGGGTACGTTTCTTATCAATGGTCGTTATGCTTCTATTTTATTTGATACTGGAGCCGATAGGAGTTTTGTGTCGACTGCTTTTAGTGTTTTACTTGATGTGACCCCTTCGCCCTTAGACACTAAGTACACTATTGAGTTAGCTAATGGGAAGTTGATAGAAGCCGACACTATACTTCGTGGATGCACTTTAAATCTTCTAGGTCATCCTTTCGTAATAGACCTTATGCCTGTTGAGTTAGGGAGTTTTGACGTGATTGTCGGAATGGATTGGTTGTCGAGATATCGTGCTACGATTGTATGTGACGAGAAGATCGTTCGTTTACCATTTGGTGATGAAGTTTTGGAGGTACAAGGGGATACAAGTGACGGAAAAGGGAAGTCACGACTGAACATTATCTCGCGTGTCAAGGCTCAGAAGTTGTTGTCGGAAGGTTGCCACGTATTTTTAGCCTGTGTTACTAAAAAGCAGACGGAAGAAAAATGGTTGGAAGATGTACCTATCGTACGGGATTTTCCAGAAGTCTTTCCTGAAGATTTGCCTGGATTACCGCCGGCTAGACAAGTTGAATTCCAGATCGATTTAATACCGGGAGCTGCACCTGTTGCTCGAGCGCCTTATCGTTTAGCACCGTCGGAATTGCAAGAACTAGCGACGCAACTACAAGAGTTGACTGATAAAGGATTCATAAGACCGAGTTCTTCACCCTGGGGAGCTCCAGTCTTATTTGTAAAGAAGAAGGATGGAAGTTTTCGGATGTGTATCGACTATCGTGAGTTGAACAAACTTACCATCAAGAACCGTTACCCGTTACCTAAGATCGATGATCTGTTTGATCAGTTGCAAGGATCGAGCGTTTACTCGAAGATTGACCTTAGGTCTGGTTATCACCAATTGAGAGTCCGTGAGGAAGATGTTGCAAAGACTGCTTTTAGGACTAGGTATGGACACTATGAGTTCCAAGTGATGTCGTTCGGTTTGACAAACGCACCTGCTGTGTTTATGGACCTCATGAACCGGGTGTGTAAACCGTATTTGGACAAGTTTGTCATTGTGTTCATCGATGACATACTGATTTACTCAAGGAATGAGAAGGAACATGAGGAACATCTTAAGATAATATTGGAATTACTTAAGAAGGAGGAATTGTACGCTATGTTCTCGAAGTGTGATTTTTGGTTGCCAAGAGTACAATTTCTAGGACATGTTATAGATATCAAGGGGATTCATGTTGATCCTGCTAAGATCGAATCGATTAGGGAGTGGACTGCTCCTACGACACCGACTGAAATTCGCCAATTCTTAAGACTCGCCAGATATTACCGCAGATTCATCGAGGGATTCTCGAAGATCGCGAAACCATTGATGAAGTTGAGTCAAAAGAAGGTGAAATACGAATGGGGAGATAAGGAGGAATTAGCATTCCAAAAGTTGAAACAAATGTTGTGTAGTGCGCCTATTCTATTGTTACCAGAAGGATCAGAAAACTTTGTGGTCTACTGTGATGCATCAGCAAAAGGATTGGGAGCTGTGTTGATGCAGAGGAAGAAAGTTATCGCCTACGCGTCACGACAATTGAAAACGCATGAGAAAAACTATACTACGCATGACTTGGAGCTAGGAGTGGTAGTATTTGCCTTGAAATTGTGGAGACACTACTTGTATGGAACCAAGTGTGTCGTCTATACCGATCATAAGAGTTTACAACATATTCTTGACCAGAAGGAACTGAACATGAGACAACATCGATGGATCGAGTTGCTCAGCGATTATGACTGTGAAATCCGTTACCACCCTGGGAAGGCCAATGTAGTGGCGGATGCGCTAAGTAGAAAGGAACAACTGGTGACACGTATAGTTAGATCGTTAGCTATGGTTATCAATCCGAACTTACCTGTGCAAATTCGTGAAGCACAAACCGAAGCTCTTAAGCCTGAACATGTTGAAGCTGAGAAATTAGGAGGAATGGTTACTAAGAAATTGGAGACTAACATTAATGGAACGCTATGTCTGAATGGTAGAAGTTGGTTACCACGGTTTGGAGGACTAAAGGACGTGATTATGCACGAGTCGCATAAATCTAAGTATTCGATTCACCCAGGATCTGATAAAATGTATCAGGATATGAAGAAGTTGTATTGGTGGCCAAACATGAAAGCTGAAATCGCTACGTATGTAGGGAAGTGCCTGACTTACGCTAGAGTGAAAACAGAACACCAAAAACCATCTGGATTGTTGGTTCAACCTGTAATTCCTATGTGGAAATGGGAAAACATTGTTGATCCCAAACTTAGATCGATTAAGCTTTGTGTATACGAGATTAGATCAAGTACTACACGTAGAGAAACCTTTGCTTATGAATAAAGTAACAAAGTGTTATGCGGAATTAACACTTGATCTAAAACACAAAGATATTAAACAAACTTTCACTTGTATTAGAATGATCGTACTTGATTATAATGAAAGAGTTTAACAATCGAAAACTTATGAAAACTTATATTAACTTTAACCTAAAAGATCTTCTTTTATAGAACAAGAAGTCTTGTACAATAAGCTACGAATCAACTATTCTAGGTAAAGATAAACATAGAAAATACATTGTCGTCTCTATCCTTACTAGAAGTATTCTAGAATATAATAAACGTGTAGCTCACATCTTCCATCAGTGCTTGTCTTCAATCTGTCAACGCTTGACTTTAACTTGTCAACGCTTATGCTATCAGCGCTCACTTTACTCTTGTCAACGCTTGAGTTGTTCTTGTCAGCGTTCAAGTGTTCTGGCCTTAATTTATTCCCAACAAACATAACCATGGACTTCATAACTAAGATACCTAAAACGACAAACGGATACGACACAATTTGGGTAATTGTGGATCGACTTACGAAATCTGTACACTTTTTGGCTATGAAGGAAGATGATTCGATGGATAAGCTTACGAGACTTTATCTGAGGGAAATAGTCACAAAACATGGAATACCGATCTCGATAATTTCTGATAGAGATGGTAGATTTACTTCGGAATTCTGGAAATCACTTTAGAAAGCGTTGGGTACGCAATTGGACATGAGTACTGCTTATCACCCGCAGACTGACGGACAGAGTGAGAGAACTATTCAAACACTGGAGGACATGTTACGTGCTTGTGTGCTTGACTTTGGAAAGCAATGGGATAGACATTTGCCTCTAGTAGAATTCTCTTACAACAATAGTTATCATACCAGTATTAAGGCTGCACCGTTTGAAGCGTTGTATGGTCGTAAATGTCGCTCGCCTGTGTGTTGGAGTGAGGTTGGGGATAGTCAACTCACTGGCCCTGAACTCATCCGTGAAACGACTGAGAAGATTGTTCAAATCAAGAGCCGAATTCAAGCAGCCCGTGATCGTCAAAAGAGTTACGCCGACGTTCGACGTAAGCCTCTCGAATTTCAAGTGGGAGACAAAGTGATGCTAAAAGTATCGCCTTGGAAAGGTGTGGTACGTTTTGGCAAGCGAGGAAAGCTGAACCCCCGTTATATTGGACCTTTCAAAATTCTGGCAAAGGTTGGAACTGTAGCCTATCGTCTCAGATTACCGCAAGCGTTGAGCCGCGTGCACAGTACTTTTCATGTGTCGAACTTGAGGAAGTGCCTGTCTGATGAAACACTCGTTATACCATTGGAGGAACTCCGAGTCGACGTCAAGATGCAATTTTTCGAAGAACCTGTTGAAATCATGGACCGTGAGGTCAAACGATTGAAACAGAGTCGTATTCCTATTATCAAGGTGAGGTGGAATTCTAAACGTGGACCGGAATTCACTTGGGAGCGTGAGGATCAATTTCGCAAGAAATATCCGCAATTCTTTGACAATTCTAGAAACCGTGACACTCCTAAGCTTTGAGGACAAAGCTTCTCTATCAAGCGGATGATGTAACACCTGGTAATTTTCCCTACTTTGTAAAATGACTATTTTACCCTTTGACTTTTTATTTAGTCAACTATGTGATTTAACTTTGTTGGAACCGGGAGGTTATCCCGCGTTTTCTGAAAAACTGTTTGCTGACGAGTAATGGCCTGACACTGTGCTCAGTCATTATTCTGAACATTTTCTGTGAACCTGACCAAAGTGCTGAGACGGTCAATGAATTGACGACAATCCATGAGATTATTCGTTATCTGTGAATTATGTGCTTAACTGTTTAGTTTTTAGCAGCGTGATCGTATTTTCTTGAGCAGCGTATTTAAATATTTCTGTATATATTTATATATGCATGTATTTTAATATTTTTGCTATTTATAGTAATAAATCGTATATACTGTGAATATTTAATTAACGTATCGCGTTTTCGTATTTTACGTCGTTTTTACGTTTAACCGTCGTTAACATGCATAAAATACTTTACCAATCATAAAATGTCAGTTTTCGTCGAAAACTCGTAAATTTAATATATTTCGTCAAATTTTTAGGTTTTACGTAATTTTTAACTTAATTATATACTTTTTGATATTTACCTAAAACTAACTAACTTTTTAACCTTAAACCTTTTAACTAATTACCATAGTAAAAATTTTGAATTACCCCATGTGGGACCCCCCATAACCGGCCAAACCTTCACCACATGCAAGATACACCATATTTTCACACTTTGCCAAATTAAGCTTAACTTACACTACTCCTACACATTTTAACTTATTACCACCTTAACTCTAAATCACTTCACACTTATACACTTCACTTCACTCAACCAAAAACACACACGACTCCTCTCTCTCTCTCTAAAACACACGGCACAAACACATATCCATTTCCACCATTGTTGATTTTTGAAAAGCTTCATTTTACCAAGATTCAACACAAAACAAATACACCCTTGATCTTGTATAAGCATATAGAAGAATGGATTTTCTTGGTTTGACGATTTGAGAAGTTTTTGGGTTGAAGATTCGGGTAGAAGTTCTTGTTGATTATTAGTGGGTATTATTGTAGATCGGATCGTTGTGGTTACGTAGGATCGTTACACAAGGTCATTTCTTAAACCTTTTCATCTTTTCATTTTTTTCATGCATGATCTTTGTAGATCTATGCATGCATGTTACTCATCAAGTATTTTTATGAAATAAAATGATGAAAACTATTTTTGGTCATAAAATATTTCAAGATTTGTGGGAATTAAGTGTGGATCTATTAGATCCATATATGAAAATGGGATAATTGAAAGATTTGTGAAAAATATAAGTATATACATTTTTGATTTGAAAACTTGAAGAAAAATCTTTGATATTGTTGTTGTATATGAAAAATTAGAAGAAACTAGTAGTGTTACTACTAGTGGTTACGCTTGAAAACGGTCGAAAACGAGTTTTTACGGAATACGTACAATCTGTCCGACTTTTGTAAGTGGCGTAGAGAGTCATAAAAATTGTTTTGACAGTTTACTACGATATTATGAAAGTATAAGTGAATACCTTCGTTTCGATATATTATGGGCTAAAAACGGAGCTAAAATGAGTAAGTTGTGGTTGTTTAAATTACGTTGTCGGAAAACTTTATTTTTGGAGAACAACACTATAAGTAGTTGCTGTCCAGATTTTTAAAGTGGTCGAAACGACATTTTCGAGTTAAACGGAGTTGTTTTAAGTGTCGAAATGGTTACTAAATAGTATGTATGGATGTTGGACTTGTTTTGTAAAAGCGTGTTAGCTCGAAAAGGGAATACTTGTTATACTATTGAAAGTTTGAACGTTGGAAGTTGAAATTGTTACGATTGTGAAAAATGAATTGTTGAATTGTTGGCGATTGAGAAATTGTTGAAAATAGGGGTTTTAGGACGAGATTTGAGTATTTACTAAAAATGGCAAATTTTTATGTGACGCCGAAAGGCTGCCGAATTTTGGTTAGAATTTACGTAGGAAAATTTGTTAAGATAAATTTTGGTAAATTAAAATTTACGCCGAAAGGCTGTCGAAATTTCGTCGAGTCAAAAATAAATATTTTTGCCTAAGTATATATATATACTATAATGTTTATAACGATGTAACATTTACAAGTCACGATTTTAACAACAAAATATATACTTGATTGATGAGTAACGTACGTGATGAACTATTGTGACTTATTTGCTAGCGCCTAAACTATAGTATTATATTTAGGTTGTTGCTAGAGTTGATCGCTACTATTTGATCTTACTTGTGCGGTTTGAATCGTTGCTTAAGGTGAGTTTATAGATCCCTATTAAACTGTTTTTATATGTTTAATGTTTTGGGATGTGATAAATGCTTTGATGACTTGCTTCTGGACGCAAGTAAAACATGATTTCTGTGAACGCTTTGTGAACACTATTTATAAGATAGCTTAAGTTGCTTTAGCCATAGTCCCCACTATCGTGAATCGTTAGTTACTCTGTTGGAGTAAGCTCTTATGTTATGGATAGATCTATTGAGGGTTGACAACCTCCACTCGGGCATTCTGACGCCGGACGAGTGTGTACCATTTGTATGAACGGAGTTATCTTGGCTAGGTACTCCATTGGGGCAATTTATGTATGCAATCTATTGTATGCACTGGATCACTAGTTTCGATGTCACGAGCTTAGCGCTATCATAAATATTGTGAACACCCAATTTAACCTACACTTGGCACTATATCTCCTATAGTTGCATGTGTACATGAAATGAAATATGAAATTGAATGACTATGAATTTTTACTTGAAACCTATATTCTCATCAACTTTATGTTGACCCAATTTAGCATTTATCTCAGGTAATTGATGATGTGTTGTACCTGCTGTATGAAGTACTTGGAGTCCGCATGCATTTCATGGCTGTCTTCGGACATTTATTTACTTATGCTTTTAAACTATTATCTCGTTGATGTTTAAAACTTTTACATTCCGCTGCACTATCTTTTGAAACTGAGACCTTTGTACTGTGATGCTTTTTAATTTAAATTCAACGAGGTATTTTTATAAAACGTCTCATTTAGAGTCGTTCTCTTGTACCTTGAACTATGATACAATGACGTAACAGCCCCTGAGCTTCACCGCTTCCGCATATCACATTTTGGGGTGTTTCACTAGACCACTGTTGTTGGTCAGCAGAAGTATCTGATTCCACATGAGTATCTGGAACAGAGGAGGTGTCAGTCTTCTTTCCCTTGGCCTTAGCAACAGATTTGGTGTGGGCAGAAGAGGGGATTTTCTTCTTCTTAGGCTGTTGGCCAGAAGAAGCCTTGGACGACGTAGTGTGCTGCCCAGAGGTCAAAGACTTAGACTTGCCAGACACACTAGAGGTAATCACCTTCTCAGAGGAAGGGAGCAAGGACTTCTCAGCTGTTGGTAGTTTGTTGGCAACGTTCATCATATGAGAGGTGACAGGGAAATCTTCAGCTCCTATTTCTTTGTAGATGGCACCTGTGATGCAGTAGGGCTTCAGAGCAGTCAACGCAGAGTTATGGTAGTTGTCTCCCAACAGGCTTTCAAAGATCAGCGACAAGAAGCGAACATAGTAGATATTCTTTTCCCTAACTTGATTTCTTCCCTTCAGCTGTTCAACAAGGTTGGAGAAGAGAATGCTTCCAACATCAACATCAGCTCCCCAGATCAGCCCATAAGCTATAGATTGATGGTTAAAGGAAATATTATCTTGGGATCCCTGCATTCCTCCCAGGGATTTAACAATGTGGGTGAAGAGGACACGCCACATGTGTGTAAAGTACTTAATCTTCAGAGGAGATTTTCAGAGGACCTCAGCGGGTGTAAGGGCAGGGTTTACATCATGGAAGGGTTTGAGTGTGGCCAGGGCATCCTTAACAGCCTTTTTATCAACCACCTTAAGGCATTCATCACCATGTTTCAATCCAGCCACACTCGAGAAATCTTTAAGGGAGAAAGCAAATGGGTGTTCATTGCATGAAACGCTAAAGGTTATTGTGTCATCTACTACTTCAGCAGAGTACCAGAATTCCCTAAGGTATTCTTGGTAGAAGGTGGATGGGGATTTGGTGAAGGCTTCACTTAAATCACAGTTTTGCATGAAGTTTACCAGATCTGAGTAGGTGTCATTAGGAGCCTTGATCCATCCAATGGAGTTGTTTGAGGCGAGGATGCTTTCGTTGATCTCGAAGTTAACGTTTGCTGCCTTGGGAATAGAAAAAGCCATGGATTCAAGGTCGAAGATGAAAGAAAATGGAGGATGGTTTAAGAGAGAGAAGAACTTAGAGAGAGAAAAAGATTTGTGAAATGAGAATAGTGGTGGGTGAGGAGAGACGAGAGACAATATATATTCAAAATAAGTAAACAGTTATTCAACCGCATTTAATGCAAAGTGAGAAAATGACTGCTCATGTGGGTCCCTTGACCTTTCAAAACTTATTTGTCTCCTCGTTATTCGAAAAATAAATGATTAAATATTTTAGAATGTTTTTTGCATTTACTTGGAAAGTAACTACCTAGTTTCATGTGAAAACATTTAATATAGAATCAATCATTTAATGAAAACATTTAATATCAAGCCACATGCTTTGAGATATTGAGCATCCCTAGCTCAGCAACTAGCCTGTTGAACGAAGGTTCAACCAAAGGCTTTGTGAAAATATCAGCTAGTTGCAGCTCTGTGGGAACAAAGTGCAGCTCAATATCTCCCTTCATTATGTGATCCCTGATAACATGATACCTGATATCAATGTGTTTGGTACGAGAGTAAAGAACAGGGTTGTTGGAGATGGCAATGGCGCTGGTGTTGTCACAAAAGATTGGCACTTTGTCATATAAAATTTCATAGTCAGCCAATTGACTTTTCATCCAAAGCACCTGAGCACAACAGCTGGCTGCTGCGACATATTCTACTTCAGCTGAAGACATAGCCACAGAGTTTTGCTTCTTAGCACTCCATCCAACCAATTTTCCTCCTAGGATTTGACAGCTGCCTGAAGTTCTTTTCCTATCAATACAACATCCAGCATAGTCTGAATCTGAATAGGCCTTGAGATCAAAGACTGATTCCTTGGGATACCATAGACCTAGGGATGGTGTTCCTTTGAGATACCTGAAAATTTTCTTAACAATCACTAGATGAGATTCTTTTGGGTTAGCTTGGTACCTTGCATAGAGACATGTGGAGAATTGGATATTAGGACGACTAGCTGTCAGATACATGAGTGACCCAATCATGCCTCTATATAAAGTCTCATTAACAGAGACCCCTGACTCATCAGGGCCCAAGTTGTTGGGTGGAAGCATGGGGCATTTCACTGATGCACAATCAGCTAAGTCATATTTTTTAAGTAAATCCTTAACATACTTTTCTTGATAAATTAAAATTCCCTTAGGACATTGTTTAATTTGAAAACCCAAAAAGTAAGTTAATTCACCCATCATACTCATCTCATATTTCTTGGTCATTAATTTAGCAAAACGTTTACTAAGATTGACATTTGTTGACCCAAAGATGATATCATCCACATAAATCTGCACAATGATGAAATCACTCTTATCCTTGAAGGTAAAGAGTGTTTTCTCAATAGAACCCCTAACAAATTTATTTTCAGTTAAGAAATTAGAAAGAGTTTCATACCATGCTCTTGGAGCTTGTTTCAGCCCATACATGGCTTTGTGTAGTCTGTACACATGGTTGGGAAACTCGCTGTTCTCAAATCCTTCAGGTTGTTCAACATACACTTCCTCAGCCAAATCACCATTGAGGAATGCACTCTTTACATCCATCTGATACACAATGAAGTTCATATAGGCAGCATAAGCCAGGAAGATTCTGATGGCTTCAAGTCTTGCAACTAGAGCAAATGTTTCGTCATAATCAATTCCTTCAGTCTAAGTATACCCCTGTGCCACCAGCCTGGCCTTGTTTCTGATGATGTTCCCAATTTCTTCCATCTTATTTCTATAGATCCATCTAGTGCCTGTGATATTCTTTCCAGGTGGGGCTGGCACTAGTGTCCATACTTTGTTCCTTTTGAACTGATTGATTTCTTCTTGCATAGCAGCTACCCACCCTTCTTCTACCAGAGCCTCAGCTACTCTCTTAGGTTCAATTTGTGAGAGAAATTCAGCAAAGAGACACTCATTGGCTGAGGCAGAATCTGAGTCATGAATTCGCTGTCTAGTAGTAACCCCTGCATTAGGTTCCCCAATAATGTTGACAAGAAGAATGTGTTGATCTCTTGACCACTTATTTTGAGGAGCTGGGGACTCAAGGACAGGAACACTTGTGGGCACAGCTGGTACAATTTGAGTTTCATCCTGCTGACTAGGAGGGCTTTCTTCAAAGACTACTTCAGTGTTAGAGTCTTCTTCAGCCATATCGAGATGTACAACTTCATTAATAGCAGGAGATTCTTCAGGGATTTGAAGAATTGGTGAGTCATCAATAGCAATAGAAGAAGAAGGACTACCAGAGGTTTATGGTTCTTCCTCATCAAGTTCCTGAGAGGTAGGAACTTCTATGTTGTGAGTAGACAGAGGGTCAAAGGCAGGAACATAAGGAGTGAGAGTGTTGGAGTGATGATGGTGATGACTGGTAGGTCTTGGTTCTGAGAACTCATCACTTGGGAAAGACACATTTTCATTAAAATCAATTTCATCACCCTCTGTTCCTGTTCTCTGTATGACTTCATCATCTTCATTGAATCTGACATGAAAGGTTTCTTCTACTTCTTGTCTTCTGATGTTAAATACTCTGAAGGCTTTGGCTGTTGGAGAGTATCCCAAGAAGAAACCATCATCAGTTTTTTCATCAAACTTTCCAAGTTTATCCCTGTAGTTGTAAATGAACACAGGGCATCCAAACACATGAAAATAGCTGACATCTGAAGATCTTTTTCTGAAAACTTCATAGGAAGTTTTACCATGTCTTTTGACAATGATTGATCTGTTTTGTGTGTAGCAGGCAGTGTGAACAGCTTATCCCTAAAATTGCTTTGGTAAGGCTGCACCATTCAACATAGTTTTGGCTGCTTCAATCAAAGTCCTGTTTCTTCTTTCAGCCACACCATTTTGTTCAGGGGTGCCAGCTGAAGAGAAGTTTTGTGAAATCCCTTTTTCATCACAAAAAGATTCAAGTTGATGATTCTTGAATTCAGTACCATTATCACTTCTTAGAGCTTTGACTCTAACATCATTCATATTTTCAACATGTCTGATGAAGGACATGATGGTATCAGCTGCATCACTTTTCCTTCTGAGGAAGAACACCCATGTGTATCTTGAAAATTCATCAACTATGACCAAGGTGTATTTGTTATGATTAATGGTCTGAGGTTTGACAGGCCCAAACAAATCCATGTGAAGGAGATGTAAGCACTTGTCAACAGAGAATGATTGCCTAGTCTTGAATGAAGACCTGTGATGCTTTCCTTTGACACAGGCAGAACAAGTCTTGTCTTTAGAAAACATCACTGAAGGTAGACCAGCAACCAGGTTTTGTGTGGCTATCTTGTTGATGTTCTTGAAGTTGAGATGAGATAGTCTTTTGTGTCACAGTCAATTGACACTTTCAGAGGCTTTAGCAAGAAAACAATTTGAGCTGTCTTCAGAGCAAACAACCATGTTGATGACATAAACATCTCTCCTTCTAGGTGCAATAAGCACAACATCATTGTTTTTGTTGAATATGGTTCCCTGAGTCTTAGTAAACAAAACCTTATAGTCAGCATCACACAATTGGCTGATGCTAATAAGATTGTGTTTAAGACCATTCACATATGCAACCCTGGTAAACGTAATCCCATTGCAGTTCATTGAGCTATATCCTTCTGTGTCACCTGAAGAGTTATCTCTAAACACCACTTTAGGACCTGGCTCCTTTGAGTATCTGTGCAGGTATTGTTGAATCCCTGTCATGTGTCTAGAACAACCACTGTCTAGATACCATACCGATTCCTTGAGATATTTCTGCACAGATACATAGAAACAGGTTAGTTCCTATGGTGAACCCACTTTTCAGTGGGTTCCCTGAATTGCTGATTAGCAACTCTTGTGTTCCTATAGAACTTTTGGCGTTGGGAGGGACAATTCACTATTTCATGGGTAAAACTTCCACAGATATCACACCCAGGGAAGTCACCACACTCGTCTGAGTGATGGTCTGTGAATCCACAGAATTTACAGGGAGGATAAGGTCTGTAGTTTCCCTGTTGTCTTTTGGAACCCTGTGGTCTATCCCTAGAGGGTGACTGAGCTCTCTTAGCTGCCATATGTCTGTCATGATCTAAGGTCATATGGTGAGAGTTTTTACATATATTGCAATAAGGTTTGATTAACCTTTCCCCTTTGGGTTCACCTAGGACTGACTTAGGTTCATGAGAAGTAGAGCATTCAGCGGAAGGCTTAATGTGTTGTTTCAAGAGTTCTACTTCTTTCATTAGAGACAACAGGCGTTCTTCAGTGGTAGTGTCAACCTTATTCACAGCTTTAGTAGAGACAGGCTTAAAAGCAACTTGTTTACCAGATTTTTTAGCAAGCACATGAAAAACTTTAGCTGGAGGCTTCTCAATATCTGTTGTAAGTTCACCCTTAGCAGCTCGTGAGAAACTGCTAGGTTCAACTCCAGAGAGTTTGGGCAAAGGTGGTAACTCAGCCACATCTTCAGAGACAGGGTCATTAGTCAAAGTGGTATCTGACATATGAATAGTCTCTGTAGATTTGAAGACAATTTTTTTTGGTTTGGTGAGAATTCTCAGCTTATTTTTCTTAGCAGATAAATCCCTTTTAATGTCAGTAGGCAGTTCATCATTAAGCAATTGATCTATTGTGAACCTAGCACACAACCATTTTTCAATAACCTTGTTTAATTCAGAAACTTGATCATTTAAGGCAATGTTTTTCAAGGTTAACCTAGTGACTTCATTTTGCAGGGAAATTTTATCTAAATTAACCCGTCTGAGAGTTTCACATTCAGATTTAGCATTTAGCAGTTCAGATTTAACAGAGTGAAACTTATCAAGTAGGTTCTTTCTTTGTTCCTCAACAAAGTGTAAATCAACAATGGTGTAATCAAGTACATGCTTGCGTTCATCATTATCAGACATAGATAAAAGCTTGTGTACCTTTTTCATTGTGATGTCAACCCATTGTCCTGATCTTGCATCACCTTTTCCAACAGCTGGTTCATCCTCAGCTATAGCCATGAAGGCCCTGACTCTTGTAGTATCTTCCTCGTCTGAAGTCAGTGGCTCATCATTCCAAACATAAGCTTCAACTACCAACCCTTTCTCAGTCTTTTTATCACCACCCTTCTTCTTAGACAGAGCTTCAAGCTTCAAATTCATCTGTTCTAACTCAGCTTTAAGTGCCTTGTACTTGTTTTTGTAATCCTTCTTCTCATCGTCTGATGAATTGGATTGGAGAGATGAGTTGTTGTGTTGTTTGAACTTGTAAGGTTTGGATGAAGATGATGGATAGGAGGGTGAGGATGTCTTGTTGGAAGGACAATCTTTTTGGAAGTGTCCAAGCTTTCCACAGGCAAAGCAAGTTTCTTTTGACCTGTCAGTTGGTTTACTAGCTGATCCTATTCTCCCTAATCTTTTGAAGAATCTTCTTTGGTTGGCTAGTAAGGCTCTTCCATGAAACTTTGCATTAAGGTCTGTCAAGAACTCTTGGCTGCTGCGGGTGTCTTCTTCAACATCAGAGTCGTTGTCATGAGGATGTGGTGCAGAGATCAAGGCTTTGGAAGATGCTCCTTGAACTACAAATCTTTCAGTCTCTGACTTGTAAATAGTATCAATCAGTCCTTCTTCATAATTATACTTTCCATAAAGTTGAGCTAAGGTGTCATTCTTGATTGAGTTATTAACTCTCTGAGTCTGATTCATACTCAGCCACTTTCTTGGAAGGCTGTTGACAAATGTGGCATTAATCTCAGCTTGACCAATGGTGACATCATTCATTGCTAGGTCATTGAGAAGAATCTTCAGCCTCGTATAGGTTTGTTGAACCTTTTCACCTTCAAGTGACTTGAAGGCATTGAACTGAAGTCTGAGTGCCTGAATCTTTGTCTCTCTTGTTTCAGAGGGTCCTTCATGGCCAAGGATGAGGTCTGTTCACATTTGCTTGGCTGTGGGACACTGAATGACAAACTTCATGATATGTTTGGGAAGACAGGATATGATTTTGCTTTTGAGACGTTTATCTTGGTTTGCCAATTTTCTATCAGCTGGATTCCATTGTTTGAGAGGTTTGGGAAGAGGGTTTTCTTCAGTGGAGGTAAGCGCCATGGGAATATAAGGACCATTTTCTAAAATTTCTAGAAGAAAAGGTTCAAGTCCATCGAGATACACAAGAAATTGACTCTTCTAACTGGCAAAATCTTCTTCATCAAAGACTGGTACACTTGTGACATGTGATCCACCTCTTGAGTCAAAAATTTGGGGTAGATCATCGTCATTGGCAGGAGGGTTGAGTCTTGGTGAAGATGGTGTTGTAGAAGGTGAATGTGGTGGGTTAGAAGTTTCTGGCATGGTGTATCTTGATTATAAAACTGAGAACGATGTTTCTTAAAGGTTTTAATATCAAACACCGCTCTGATATCAATTGAAAGTCCCTAATCAATGCTAGAAACCCTAAACTTAACTAATCAACACAAGATATTACTTTTCAAACGTAATCTTATTATTGTATAATAAAGAATTACAAGTGTTATGGATAACACCGTTTGATGACAATGTGTTGTGCATACTTTGAACAACTATAAACCCTAACTTATGAATACAGTCGCAGCTGTTTGATTCTATAAGTTCTAAGCAATAATGTTATGAATATACTCAAAGTGTTAAACATTAATGCATGGATACACATCCTATTTATAGTGATACGAGGTTGACCTAAATAGTACTTGATGGTGACTACACAAGACTTTCACTTTTCAGACATCAGTCACATGATGCTCTTCTATTCTTGGTAGTCTGCCATTATGTTTTAAGGAAATAGTTGTCAAAACAGTTTCCTTTTTCTTCATAGTCTCGAACACACAAATGGCATGTCCAAAGTGTGCTGAGTGTTAACAGGGTATTGCCATCCCTGTTAACCCTCAACCCCTCAGAGTCCCTGATACATCTTGGTTGTTATCCATCACAGCCAATGAGTATGTCTTCAAGTAATCTTTGACTTCCTTGACAATGTCTCTGACATGGACTCCTCTGAGGTTGCTCACAGAGACTTGGATCTCTGTAAGTCTTGCGATACTTGCCTGCCTCCTAGGCACAGGCAAGGGACTATCTAACAGCTTAATTATGTTTAAATCTATGATCAGGGAGTCTAACCAGCTTAGATTCCCAACAAATAGTTTGTTAAAATTGAATGGTAAAAGTAAAGTTTAATAAAATAATATTTAGATTTATAAATTTGTTTTATTGACTTATTTGGGGTACGATTCATGCACTTTATGATTAAAATTGTAGGATTAATTTTAGATAAAAACCAAAACCGAATTCAAATCAATTGTCCAATTCAAATCGAAATTCTAAAATTCACAAGTTCCTTGTGTACAACGAACCGGGATCACTCTCGTGTTTAATTGATTCGTCTTTAGCTTATTTATGGATTATTACCTTTTCCTAAAGGTAATTTCCTAAATTTGCTCTATAACATATTTAATTAAAATACACCGACACTTTCTCGATACATCATTAATCGATCCTCAATCATCTCAGGCATTCCCACTTGTCGATATACTACCAGATGCTGATGCTGTTGTAAATTGAAGATTCTACTAGACACTGATGCTTCTAACACTTCGAAGACCTCATGAATGCTGATGTTGCTGGTGCTTTGGAGATTTTTCAAGATGCTGATGGTGTTTATACTATGAAGACTCTTCAGAACAAGGACGAAAACTATAAATTTGAAATTTCTGACAAGAATGAACTTCAACCATCAGACATTCCATGTTTTTACCTTCTCATCTTTTTTTTAGAACAGAAAATGTTGGTTAGTGAGTCGAGTCGTGCAATGACATCCAAGCGGAAGAATGTCTTCTTCGAACTCGCGCCTAGTTAAGTTAGACTCCTTATCCGCTTCGCCTAAAAGGCCCTTGGCAGGTCTTGAACCCAAGACCTCCAAGAATCCTCCCCCAAAGAAAGCACTTAGTGCAACCTTGGTGGCCAACTGAGCTAAGTTAGATGGTTAACTTTTACCTTCTCAGCTAGATGTCACACATCACTCAGCTAACCTTTCATTCAGAAGAGTGGGAATCGGTACCCAGCCGGCTACTCAGCAAAATAGTTACAGAAATCACGGTCGTAATAATGACCGTCATGAAACTGACAGACAAAGCGGTAATGACAACCACCGTGATAATATTTAATCAGTCAGTAACCATCAGAACTCCAGAACAGACATGGCCAGAAATAAAGAGGTCAGCAGTCTAACCGGTCCGCCAACCCTAGCAGTTACCAAAATATTTTTTTAACCTCATACAGACTCACCTATTAAGACACGATTTAAGACTCATAACTTCATATGTTTCTACACCATACATCAGAAATTCAGGGTACCGTCCAAGGGGGTATAAACGTTTTTGTCATGCCACACATAAATCAGACCATTAAAAAAATTCAGTTACCACCCACTGGAGTATTATTCAGGTTAGACACGCAGTATTCATTCTGTAAGGTTACAAACGAACACATTCAGTGAAAGTCGCCACATTTACTTCACGTATTCCTATGTCAGCTTTATTTAAATCAGGTATTTACCTACCTGCCAGCCCGAAAAGACTCCACAGTATCACCCATATTTATTAAAGTTTTCTTTTCAGTTAACAACGAGATCCGTCTTACTAAATCCCAAATATATTCATTATATTTTCTGCCAGAAAAATCAGTACAAGTTGTTTCTGCCTTACAAGCGTGTGAATTATCAGTCCATAGCTATGAAGACTTTCTAGCCACCAGTTATATCCACTTCTGAAGTTCTTTAAATTTATGATCAGCAGATTTTTTTTCCATCATTTCCAGAAGTAATTCCAGAAGGTGTTCCAGAAATTCCTTCCTAACCACGAGACAGAATTTAACATCGAGTTTGTCTCAAGAACAGAACCTGTTTTCAAAACTCTTTATTCTAGGGCTTCAGCTAAGTTAAAGGAGTTGCAGCAATTGCTGCAAGAGTTACCGTAACGAGGTTTATTTCGCACTATCGCATCACCAGGAGGTGTAACGCTTTCTGTCTATCAGGAAGAAGGTCGGTAGAGATCATGTATCGATCACCGAAAATTGACAAGATCGCTGATTGTAGGAAAAATTACACCTCTTGTTTAGAAAAACAAAAGAGCGTAAATGAGTGGTAAGTATTAAGTGATGATTTAGAAAAATGAAGCACTAATGACCCTAAGTGATGTTCAAAGTTCGTTTCCCAAGGAGGTATATGTGTGTGACTAAAATGTAGCAAGGTTTGAGATTAATGTTGGTTAGAAGGGGATGAGAAAGAGGATGACGAAGACGTGAAATTAATTACTACAACGACTTAACGTAAAACCGTAAAATAAGTTAAAATAAAAATTAATTCTAAAAATTACCAAAAATTCACCAAAAATCAAAATAAATAAACTAAGAGTTTACCAATGATCAAAACTTTTTCAAACCTTTTAATTAATTAAATATTCAATTTTTTAATGCTAATTAAAGCCCTAAAAATCAAATTAATTATCAAAAAGCCCAAATAAAGATTTTTCAATTGGTAATCCTCTAAAATGACCTAAAAGATTAAAAACTATTTTTAGAAATTTTTAAACTAAGAAAAACTATTTAAAATGATTTAAAAACTATTAAAACTTAAAATAATTATAAAAATTAATCTAGAGATGATAAAATTAATCTAAAAGTTGAAAAAATCCTATTTTAATGTATTTAAGCTAATAAAAATGTAAAAAGTGCAAAAATGTGAAATTTAAAAAATAATAATAAAATAATATTAAAATAATATTAAAAATCCAAAAATTATAAAAAATTCTAAAAACTTGCAAACTAGTTTATTTTGACCTAATTAAACAGAAAATGAAAGTGAAATGACCAGATTACCCCTATTGGGCCCTCAAATGGGCCAAAACCAAAAACAGTCAACACTAATGGGCTTTTTAGCCCAAAAAGTCAAACTTGGCCCAATTGACTTGGAAAAGCCCAATCTGACTCAAAATTTAATTCTAAACATATAACTCTAAAGGCCCAAAAGCTGAAAGTGAGCTTATCACAGCTTATTAAACAAACAGCTTATCCTTATTCGGCTTTTTAGCCCATTAAGCAATAAGCTAAGGCCATAAGCTCTAATTTGACACAACCTTCTTTTGGGATGCTTAAGAGATCTGTAAAAAGAAATTTTGAAAAAACACACTCAATAAGCCAGAAATAAGCAAAGTACAATCTCACTAAAAGACAAAATAGTCGGGTTTGAGATATAGGGCACCTCAGAACTTGATTCAACTTGCAAAATGTCACAAATGAACTCAATAAGCCAAAACAATCAACAAAATTCCAATAAGCAACACCAATAAGCCAGAATGAACCAATAAGCACTTATGAAAAAGTCAATTAAGTTGGTTTTCTAGTCAAACCCTAAAGTCAACACACCAAATGCTCTAGTATGAACAAATGGGTCAAATAATGAGCACCTATTACAAAATCCAAGTTGTTGCTGGTTAGAATAAGCTATTATAGCTTATTGATAAGTTGAAACCTAAAATACACTAGCAGTGGCTAGCAGTAGGGGAAAGGAGTTCCCACTGCTTTGACTATTTGACCAAGATTTTTAGAGAGATTTAGTTGGATTCAATTGGAAACAAGGGCACCCTTGTGATCAGTGAATCACAAGGAGTCAATATCAACAAAGAAATCACAATTTGTTTAACACAATAAGCCCAGATTAATCAAACAGTCCACAGATATTGCACATACATGGAAAATAAGCTGTTATGCAAAATAAGCAGATATAGCATGAATAAGCTAGCCAAATTCAACAGGATGCATACTCAAGCTATATAAACTATGAATAAGCACAAAAAAACTTAAATCAAGCACTGAAACAAGATATGGAACAAGATCTAAGCAAATTATAGTTACTGATATGAATGTCAAGAACACAAGCACAGTTTGCTGATCTAATTCACCACAGATCCAATTTCAAGCCTCAAATCCTACTTCCCTGATGTTATTAACCTAGTTTAATCACTTGTTAACCCTAGTCTATGATTAGATCTATGTATCCCTTAAACTATAGCCAACTTTATCAAGTAACAAAGATATTATATCCCCTTTTATGGATTTGGGTGTTTCAAACCACAAAACCTGCAAATATATGACCAAGTATACCAAGTAGACAAATACCAACAATCACCAACACAATACAATCAATCAACAAACCACACAACCCTCTTATGCAGTTAACCCAAACACCCCTTAATAATCTGTTTTGACAAATTTTCAAAGGATAATCCAGATTTAACCCACAAATCAAGTCAATAACAATCCAATAACATCAAACCAACACAGACAAACAAGATTAAACCAAAATAACACAAATTCAAGAACAATCATGCAATATCACCAAAATGCAGATAATAAAGGAGAAAATGAAAAAGGAGAAGGGTGCAAACCTCCAAGACCTATATCCAGGCCCTGGATTGTTTGAGCTGAGGTACTAGCAGAACAAGTACCAGCTTCCAATGTGCCTGCTAAGAAGAACAAACCAAAGTGATGAACCAATAACAAAGACTTTCTGATTTTTGAAACACAAGTCTTATGGATTAAACCTTGCCTCAAAAACCTTCAAACATAAAAGTGGAACTCAGATCTAGGCTATTCTAACACCAATTTTAACAAACATAAAAGAGATTTCATAAATTTCAAAAAAATCAAATTTTATTAACTTAAAAAGGGATTACAAAGATTGATAGCCTAAACTGGAACAAAGGGACTCTCACAGGCTGAGGTCTCCTTTTATAGGCAAATGTTATGCTAACACTGTTCACAAACCCTAGAAGTGAAATTCCAACATTGTCCTCAAATGCTTCTAGACGAATCCTTGGTATATGCTGTCCAAAATGATCCAAACCGTTTAAAATAGCTTTGGAGTGAAGCAACGAGTATTGGCTGTTGATCTTGACACGTGGCAGTACTTGGAGAGAAAGTTGTCACATGATGGGTGAAACGGTTTTGGGTGTGGGACCCTTTGGTGAGTGGGAGTGAGGGTTTTGTGTTTTGTATTTTTCTGCATGTGTGAATCGAGTGTGGGAAGGGTTAATTGAAATTTACCCTTTGTTTAAAGTGATGTAAAAACTGGGTGGGATGAATGGTAAACAGTAAGCTTTTGATCCGATTTTGGGGGAAAGGTGTCTGTTTGGCGCAAATTTGTTTCAAATGTTTAACTTGCACAAATTTGGTCCTTGTTCTTTGGGAAAAATTGTAAAACAAGTTTTTTAGCTCAAATAAACGCGTCCCTTTGTTGTTTAAGTTTCCATCTTTACACTTTTGGCACAAAACTTTGGCAAAATGTTTCAAAGGGTTGTTTTTGCCATTTGTGGATATTTGAGGGACTGATCTTGGACATTCTTGATCTTCAAAGGTCTTCAATGTAACTTTGACTTCATGAGGGAACATTGTTGACAAATTAGAATTTATGAGGGACTAATCTTGCCATTTCTTCAAAGTTGAAGGACCTTTTTGCAATTTTGACAAACTTAAGGGACCAAACTTGTAATTATGAATTTACAAGGGTTTTAAGTGTCATTTCTTCATTTTTTGAGGATCAATCTTGCATATCTTCAAGTCTTCAAGGGTAAATGTTGGATAAATCATGAACTAGGGTCCGGTTCTTTGTACGGCTTCGTTTCTCGTGTCCGTTTTTCCTTGTTTCTTGTGATCTTTTGTATTTTTCACGATATCCATACCTAAAATACACAAGTAAACAAACACAAGCATATATATGGTATTTTAGGACATTTTTATGTATTTAAAGCCCGAAAGGAACGATGAGATCATGTATAAATGCCATCTCATCACTCCCCCATACTAAGCCATTGCCGTGCCCTCACGCAATGCTAGAATAAAGTATCTAAGCATCACCAAAGTTCAATTTTATTAACCTTTATTAAAAAGTAAAAGACTTGCAACAATACTACGAAGATGTGTAAAGACATAATGTATGATTTTCATCACTAATGTGACTTTTAGGGTCAAAGAATAGAAACAAATAAATGTCCCTTAGAGTAAATTTCGTCATCCTTGATTGTCATACATTCCATGCTAAGTGCAAAAACGAGATCATTGTTGGTACAAGTCACAATGCTAACACTACTCATACGTCCAAATTGTGTAATACTTTTTCTCCCCGCAATCCTAGTTATTATAAAAGGAAATGGGTTACTAGCTTTTTTTTAACTATTTGTCATGGATCACAAGTGATTCATATTGACTTATTTGAGTAGTTATTAATCTGAAAGCAAAGTAGCACGATTTAATCGATAGTTAGCCGAAGGACAAAATCTTTTAAAATGGCTTCTCGTGTATCTCCTTAAGTTCATATCTTGGCATAACTCGTTTCACGATTTGAGACCTTTCTCGGACCGATATTTGGCATGTACTTCATACTTCAAATCTTGGGAAGACGTTCTTGAAATTATGGTCTTCTCTTCATATTTTGGAATTTCTTCACTTGACGTTTTTGAGAGATTCTTCATATTTGGACCACGACTTCATCATTTTTCTTCAATCTTTACTTTGGACTTTGATATACAACGATCCGCCTCCTTTTCGGACTTGGATATATTTATCCTCATACCTTGTAAGGGTCTTTTTGGATAGACTTTCTCCATGATCTTTAGGGGAGTAATTGCTTTTCGTCGTGTGTCTCGATCCTTCATATTGATTTAGGAATAATGATACTTCACATCATCTTGGATCTTTAGAAACAAAATAGGGCTCCTCATGCCTTGTTAGGGCCTTTTTGGATGATCACCAATCTTCGCGTCCCGCTTCAATAAGTTATGCCTTGGCAATGAACTCTATTCAACCCCGAGCAACTTTTAAACGATCTTGCGCTAGAGGCTAAGTAACCTTTCAAATCGTACGACCTTACTTATTGCAATTATTTTTATTCCTAATGCATTGATCATATGGGAAGAAAAAGCCACAATTAAAAACATATGAGTTTTTGAAAGAACATTTTCATGTTCTACGTTTAGCATGATCACTTGTCTAACTCTATCATCTCTCGTTCTTCACTATATAAAGACCTCTAATTAAAGAGACTCGTGAATACTTAGCCATGCAAGTCAAAATTAAGCCAAATTTGGATTAGCTTTCACTAAGACTATATCAAATCAAAGTTTTGGGTTTTCAAGCCACCTATAGGATCTTGCACTTTCTTGGACTTTTTCAAGTTTAGAGAATGCATTTAATAGTTCCCTTGATAAGTGACTTTCTAGGATCAATTATAGGAACTTGCGAAAAGTTCTTTTTCTTAACCCGAATGAGCTAAGACTTTCGCGTTTTAAAGCTCCCTATATAAAAGTCTATTAAAACTTGAATTGAGCGGGTTATGGAATGTAAATGGCTCCAAATGCCCATCAAGTCAAAAATTACCTCTTATTCTACCCATCGGAAAATATACATTCGTGTCTTAAAAACACTTATGAAAACTAAGAAAAATTTTAAAATTTGGCCATTTTTAGCCTTATTAGCAACAAAACAAAACATTAAAATTGGAAAGCGTGAGGGCGTAGCAAAGCGAGTATCTATTCACCCCCCCCCCCCCCCATACTAAAAGTAAACATTGTCCGCAATGTTTCGAGTCTAAAGGTGGAGCACCCCCATACTAGAGACGAAGAATCGAATGCTTAGGATCTAGCATGGAGAGGGTGATCAACAATATATCTAAAGCCGTTTATAAAGTATGCTAAAAGATAATTGTTAGAACAATAAAGGATATGTCGATGGATTCGTGAAAAACTTCTTCAAGCAAACGATGGAGGCTCACGTAAACGAACACGAGAGTCTTCAATCGTAGATGATGATGATGATCTAGATAACACAATCACAAATAACCATGAGACAACGAGTTGGAAGGGTACAAGTCCCCTTAATAGTGATTAGAAAGCATAAAAGGATAAGCATGGGATCTCCCCCACGAGGCACCTCGTTTTTTATTACCGAGTCATGAGCTCGACTCGATCCCCTCAATGCTAATTATCATTAGGAAAGGTGACTTGGTCGAGGTCAACCATTGAAGGAATTTCCCCACCAAAGTAGTGCTTAAGCCTATGTCCATTCACCTTGAAGTTAGGACCATCATCTTGAGCTAGCTCGATGGTCCCATAAGGAAACACTTGTGTAACGGTGAAAGGACCCGACCAACGAGATTTCAATTTCCCGGAAATTATCTTAAGTCTAGAGTTAAAAAGTAACACTTGATCACCAACGTTAAAACCCAGTTTTTAATCTTTGCATCATGAAACTTCTTAGTCTTTTCTTTGAAAATCAATGAATTTTCATAAGCATTGTCTCTTAATTCATCCAATTCATTCAATTGTATTTTCCGGTGATCTCCTACGGTCTTCAAGTTAAAGTTTGCATGCTTAAGGGCCCAATATGCCTTGTGCTCCAATTCAATGGGCAAATGACAATTCTTCCCATAGACTAACTTATAAGGAGTGCAACCGATAGGTGTCTTATAAGCGGTCCTAAAGGCCCATAAAGCGTCATCGAGTTTGTAGGACCATGAAGCACGGTTTTCTCCAATCGACCTCTCTAAAATCCTCTTCAAAGCTCGGTTCGAAACCTCGACTTGCCCGCTCGTTTGCGGGTGATAAGCCGTAGAAAGACGATGAGTAACTCCATATTTCTTTAAGACCTTCTCGAATTGGTCATTACAAAAATGGGTTCCACGATCGCTTATAATAGCACGAGGGGTTCCGAACCGAGAGAATTGTTGCTTCAAAAACTTCACTACC
Source organism: Glebionis coronaria (assembly GCA_025667525.1). Classification (NCBI taxonomy): domain Eukaryota; kingdom Viridiplantae; phylum Streptophyta; class Magnoliopsida; order Asterales; family Asteraceae; genus Glebionis; species Glebionis coronaria. The sequence goes on along the minus strand of JANFOE010000149.1, from coordinate 31,397 downwards.
ACACGAGCATCATTAGTAGGTAAAGCCTTAGCTTCCACCCACTTAGAAAGGTAGTCCACCGCGACGAGGATATACTTGTTACCATGAGACGATGGGAACGGCCCCATAAAGTCTATGCCCCAAATTTCGAAAATCGCACACACTTGAATTATGTTTTGCGGCATTTCATCACGTTGAGACGATTTTCCTTGACGTTGGCACGAATCACACGACTTCACAAGTGCGTGTGCATTACGATAAATAGAAGGCCAAAAGAAACCGGCATCGAACACTTTCTTAGCCGTGAGATTAGCACCATGGTGACCACCCGTGGGTCCCTCGTGACAAGCTCTAAGGATATTAGAAGCTTCGGCACCAAAAACACAACGTCGAACGAGTTGATCCGCACAAACCCGAAAGAGATAAGGGTCGTCCCAAAAATAGAACTTGACGTCACGAAAGAATTTTCGCTTTTGTTGTGTCGTCATACCCTTGATTATGAAATTCCCCGCATGGTAATTTGCAATGTCGGCAAACCATGGGGTGGTGTCTTTAGAATTCACTACACCGAGAATCTCGAGAGGAAATGTTTCGGTGATTTCCTTGTTCTCGAAAACATCTTTGTGAAGATATTCTAGACGAGAGAGATGATCGGCCGCTAGATTCTCGGCTCCTTTTTTGTCAAGCACGGTGACATCAAATTCTTGGAGGATGAGCATCCAACGAAGCAATCTCGGCTTAGCATCTTGCTTAGCTAAGAGATACTTGATAGCCGAATGGTCGGTATACACGATGCTTTTATTTAAGACGAGATAAGGTCGGAATTTCTCAAAAGCATAGACCACGGAAAGGAATTCCTTTTCCGTTGTGGTGTACTTTAATTGAGCCTCGGTCATCGTCTTACTAGCATAATGGATAGGACGGAAATGCTTTTCATAACGTTGCCCTAAGACGACCCCTATAGCATAATCACTTGCATCGCACATGATTTCAAAGGGTAATTCCCAATTAGGAGCAACAAGAATGGGAGCTTCGGTAAGTTTCCTTTTAAGAGTTTCGAAAGTTCTAACACAATCCTCATTGAAATTAAAAGGAGCATCCTTCTCGAGAAGGTGTGTCATAGGTCGAGAGATTTTCGAAAAGTCTTTGATGAAACGACGATAAAAGCCCGCGTGGCCTAGGAAACTCCTAACTCCCTTAACGGTTTTGGGATGAGGTAACTTGGTGATGATGTATACCTTAGCTTTATCGACCTCAATCCCCGCTTTCGAGACCTTATGTCCTAAGACGATTCCTTGTTTACACATAAAATGGCATTTTTCCCAATTAAGCACAAGATTGGTTTCTTCACAACGTTTTAACATTTGCTCGAGATTAGATAAACACGACGTGAACGAATTGCCAAATACCGAGAATTCATCCATAAACACTTCCATCGACTTCTCGATCATATCGTGAAAAATTGCCATCATACACCCTTGAAACGTACCCGGTGCATTACAAAGTCCGAAAGGCATCCTACGATAAGCAAACGTTCCATAAGGACACGTAAACGTAGTCTTCTCTTGATCACGAGGGTTGATAGGGATTTGAAAGTAACCGGAAAAACCATCTAAAAAGCAATAGAATTCATTCCCCGCGAGTCGCTCCAACATTTGATCCATGAAGGGCAAAGGAAAGTGGTCTTTACGAGTGGCGTCATTTAACTTTCGGTAATCAATACACACCCTCCAACCAGTCACAACACGAGTGGGAATTAACTCTTTGTTTTCATTAGGCACAACGGTCATTCCTCCCTTTTTAGGGACACAATGGATTGGGCTCACCCATGGGCTATCGGAGATAGGATAAATCATTCCCGCGTCAAGGAGTTTCAACACTTCCTTTTTAATGACATCGTGAATTTTGGGATTCACCCTTCTTTGACTTTGAATTGCGGGTTTGTAGTCCTCCTCCATTAAAATCTTGTGAGTACAAAATTTTGGGTCAATACCCTTAATGTCGGAAATTTTCAACGCAATTGCCCCTTTATGAGCTTTAAGAACTTTCAAGAGCTCGGTTTTTTCATCATTAGCAAGACCTCTTGCAATAATAACCGACAACTTGTCATCACCTTCCAAGAATGCGTATTCAAGGTGAGAAGGAAGATCTTGCAATTCAAGGATAGGTGGTTCCTCGATTGAAGATTTTGGTTCAACACTCATAACTTCCATCGGCAGAAGAAATGGTGGAATAGAAGTATCATCACTAATCAACACCTCATCTTCATTGTCGATTTCATTTGAAGTGAAATCGCCTCCTTGGAATGGAGTGAGATTTGGTGTAGAATTAGCAAGAATCGGATCCAAAATAGTGGGATTGCCACTTGACGAGCTATCGGAAAAACCTAATACTTCTTGTGAAAACTCTTCGCAAACCACATCAACTATGTCAACGTGATTGATGGTAGCGATTGCATAAACATGAGAAGGTTTTGAGTTTTGAGTAGCGTTTATAATAAGTTCCTCTTCGTTGAATCTCAAAGTGATAGTTCTTGCATGAACGTCGATAAGCGATCTCGAGGTGTCTAAAAATGAACGACCTAAAATTAGAGGAACTTGAGGATCCGCGGGGATGTCAACTACTATCAAATAAACGGGATAGTAGAACTTCCCCACTTTCACGAAAACATCTTCGGCTACTCCACATGCTAAAATCGTAGAATGATCGGCCATCTCGATAGACATGTTCGAAGGAAAAAGAGCCGGAAGCGAAAGCGATTTCCAAATGGAAAATGGCATCAAATTAATGCTCGCACCAAGATCGGCCAAGGCGAGGCATTCTTTCATATCTTGTATGTCACAAGGAATGAGAAACTTTCCGAGGTCACCAACTTTTTCTGGTATGCGGTTAAGATAAACCAAAGAATAATTAGCAAGCTTTGAAAGCTTTTGCTTATCGCTCATCATACTTTTAAAAGTGGAAGCGAAACGAGGAATATACAACAACGCGTCGGCTAAACTCACATCAAAATGCACTTGTTGAAACATTTTTATAAAAAGCTCGATTTGTTGTTTGTTACGTTCTTGCAATTTCTCTTTGTTTCGTCTCGAAGGGTAAGGTAAGGGTGGTGTGGGTTGGACATTAGGCAATGGCCTTGGAATCTCGGGTTCCATAATTGGTATTGGTTCAACCGTAGGTGTGGTATGAGCGTTACTTCGTGGGATTGTAATGTGCTCCTTTTCGACCACCACCTTGGGCTCTTTCTCGATTTCCTTCTCCGTAGAAGTACTTGGACGAGAGATTGGTTCCTTAAAAGTTTTACCACTACGTGTAGTAATAACCTTCATTTCTCCCTTCGGGTTTGCAATGGTATCACTAGGAAGAACACCCGAGGAAGAGGGTTTACACATGATTGCTTCAAACATTTTTTCCATTCGGTCCTCAAATTTAGATTGCCTAGCATCCGCTTTTAACAATTCTCGCTTAATCTCATGTTGTCCTTGTTCCATATTTTGTTGGTTTTGTTGAAGACGTTGAATATTTCCTTCCATTTTATTTGCATGAGTTTTAAGTTCATTAGCAAGTTCGTTTTTAAGCTCGTTTTTCAACTCGGATATTAAGCTAATCATCTCACGTTGCATGTTATCAAACTTAGCATCATTTGCTTTAGCATAATCCAAAAATTCTCCTTGAAGATTTTTAGTGTGAGTATTTTGAAAACCTTGTGTAGTGTTTTGAAAATCACGGTTTTGGTTTTGATTAGTGACTTGTCCATTCCCACTTTGATAATTTCCTTTGTTGTAGTTACGTGAATTGCATTGATAATTACCACCTTGGTTGTTGTTTCGATAGTTATTAGCATTTTGACTTGGTGGAGCTTGATTTGGGCGGGAACCTTGGCCGTTTTGGTTATAAGTTCCCGTTGCTACGTAAGAACTCGAAGTGTTACCATCCGCGGTAATGCACTCGGAAAGATCATGAGCTCCACCACAAGACAAACAACTCTTAGCAACCACTTTAACCGAAGCGGAATTTGAAGCTTCTTGAGCTTTCCAATGAGTCATAAGGTTAGCAAATCTATCGAAAAACCGATTTTCCTTATTAGCTTCATCATGTAAGGCATTAATGCTACGAGACGATGACGATGATGACGAACCCAAATTGGCAACACTCGGTGTGCTAAGAGGGCTATAAACCTTAGATCTATTCTTGATAATCTTTAAAGCTTCATCGGTCGTTTTGCACAAAAAATTACCACCCGAGGAGGCATTCAAGTAATCTCGTTCATGATCATTAAGCCCATTATAAAAAAGTATCAATTTGATGCAATTCCGAAAAATCATGGTGTGGACATTCATGTAACATTTCTTTAAAGCGTTCCCATGCCATTGAAAAACTTTCATTATTTCTTTGAACTTATCTTGAAATCTTATTTTTTAAATGTGTTGTTTTAGATGGTGGAAAAAATTTGTTCACAAACTTAGAAACGAGATCACCCCATGTCAAAATTGAATTTGGCGGTTCTTTCTCAAGCCAAATTTTAGTGGGTCCATCTAACGAGTATGGAAACAACATCATCTTAATGGCGTCATGTGGAACATCCTTAAACTTGCTAGTAGCGGTGAGACGATTAAAATTCCTTATGTGGTAATGCGGGTTGTCTTTCTCATGACCTCTAAACTTATTAGCTTGCAACATCGACATTAAACCCGTCTTAATCTCGAAATTCTCCGCAAGGATAGCGAGAATCACAATGGCCTCTCCAAAACCCTCGGTGGGTGCTTGTAGCAACTCCATCATAGTACGATTAGCCATGACGACTTCTTGTTCTACAATAGGTTCAACAATTGGAGGTTGTTCTTCAATCAACGTCTCTTGATTGGATTGCTTTTGAAGACGTTTACGAGCTCGTTTTGCTTGATTACGAGTGATCATAAACTTCACGAAGAATGGGAGGTGAGCAAAGAAGATTCTTTTGGGTGTTTTGTGAATTTTCAAATTTTTTTTGTGTTTTTGATTGTTTTTTATTTTTTTTTTGGATTTTGGTGTATCTTCGTAGACAACAATCTACCAAATCTCTCCTCGAATCAAACTCTTGATTAAAGAAGCCTCAAATGAATGAAAACGATCACGTGGAGTGAACGCCTTCGAATGACTTTAGAACTTTGGTGAAAACCAAATTGTTCAAGAGGGTTTAATCACAAAGAAAACCAAGCAAAATACTCACAAGCAAGCGGGGAAACGAGGCGGCGCGAAGCACTTAAGAGCCTTTTTCCTTAGGGTATATTTTATAATACCCGCCTTATACCCACCTTATAGTTTGTATTTTTCAAAATCGAGCTTCACGAAAGTATTTATCTATTTTTGCCTTTTTCTTTTGTTTGAGATTCGAATACAATAATTACGAGATCAAATCCCAATTAAGGTTGTGTTTTCACACTTTTGGAGATATTTTGTATTTATCGTGATACTTAATACAATATAGTAATAATAATTTCACAAGAAAAACCAAAAAACCGATAATACGTATTAGTAGAGTTATACTAATACAAATACTATTTATGGTTAATATTAAAACAACAAGACAAATTAATCACGACACACCTCCCCGACAGCGGCGCCAAAATGATTGTAGGAAAAATTACACCTCTTGTTTAGGAAAACAAAAGAGCGTAAATGAGCGGTAAGTATTAAGTGATGATTTAGGAAAATAAAGCACTAATGACCCTAAGTGATGTTCAAAGTTCGTTTCCCAAGGAGGTATATGTGTGTGACTAAAATGTAGCAAGGTTTGAGATTAATATTGGTTAGAAGGGGATGAGAAAGAGGACGACGAAGACGTGAAATTAATTACTACAACGACTTAACGTAAAACCGTAAAATAAGTTAAAATAAAAATTAATTCTAAAAATTACCAAAAATTTACCAAAAATAAAAATAAATAAACTAAGAGTTTACCAATGATCAAAATTTTTTCAAACCGTTTAATTAATTAAATATTCAATTTTTTAATGTTAATTAAAGCCCTAAAAATCAAATTAATTATCAAAAAGCCCAAATAAAGATTTTTCAATTGGTAAACCTCTAAAATGACCTAAAAAGATTAAAAACTATTTTTAGAAATTTTTAAACTAAGAAAAACTATTTAAAATGATTTAAAAACTATTAAAACTTAAAATAATTATAAAAATTAATCTAGAGATGATAAAATTTATCTAAAAGTTGCAAAAATCATATTTTAATGTATTTAAGCTAAGAAAAATGTAAAAAGTGCAAAAATGTGAAATTTGAAAAATAATAATAAAATAATATTAAAATAATATTAAAAATCCAAAAATTATAAAAAATTCTAAAAACTTGCAAACTAGTTTATTTTGACCTAATTAAACAGAAAATGAAAGTGAAATGACCAGAATACCCCTATTGGGCCCTCAAATGGGCCAAAACCAAAAACAGTCAACACTAATGGACTTTTTAGCCCAAAAAGTCAAACTTGGCCCAATTGACTTGGAAAAGCCCAATCTGACTCAAAATTTAATTCTAAACACGAAACTCTAAAGGCCCAAAAGCTGAAAGTGAGCTTATCACAGCTTATTAAACAAACAGCATATCCTTATTGGGCTTTTTAGCCCATTAAGCAATAAGCTAATGCCATAAGCTCTAATTTGACACACAACCTTCTTTTGGGATACTTAAGAGATCTGTAAAAAGAAATTTTGAAAAAGCACACTCAATAAGCTAGAAATAAACAAAGTACAATCTCACTAAAAGACAAAATAGTCGGGTTTGAAATATAGGGCACCTCAGAACTTGATTCAACTTGCAAAATGTCACAAATGAACTCAATAAGCCAAAACAATCAACAAAATTCCAATAAGCAACACCAATAAGCCAGAATGAACCAATAAGCACTTATGAAAAAGTCAATTAAGTTGGTTTTCTAGTCAAACCCTAAAGTCAACACACCAAATACTCCAGTATGAACAAATGGGTCAAATAATGAGCACCTATTACAAAATCCAAGTTGTTGTTGGTTAAAATAAGCTATTATAGCTTATTGATAAGATGAAACCCAAAATACACTAGCAGTGTCTAGCAGCAGGGGAAAGGAGTTCCCACTGCTTTGACTATTTGACCAAGCTTTTTAGAGAGATTTAGTTGGATTCAATTGGAAACAAGGGCACCCTTGTGATCAGTGAATCACAAGGAGTCAATATCAACAAAGAAATCACAATTTGGTTCACACAATAAGCCTAGATTAATCAAACAGTCCACATATATTGCACAGACATGGAAAATAAGCTGTTATGCACAAATAAGCAGATATAGCATGAATAAGCCAGCCAAATTCCACAGGATGCATACTCAAGCTATATAAACTATGAATAAGCACAAATAAACTTAAATCAAGCACTGAAACAAGATATGGAACAAGATCTAAGCAAATTATAGTTACTGATATGAATGTCAAGAACACAAGCACGGTTTGCTGATCTAATTGACCACAGATCCAATTTCAAGCCTCAAATCCTACTTCCCTGATGTTATTAACCTAGTTTAATCACTTGTTAACCCTAGTCTATGATTAGATCTAGGTGTCCCTTAAACTATAGCCAACTTTATCAAGTAACAAAGATTTTAAAGCCCCTTTTATGGATTTGGGTGTTTCAAACCACAAAACCTGCAAATATATGACCAAGTATACCAGGTAGAAAAATACCAACAATCACCAACACAATACAACCAATCAAAAAACCACACAACCCTCTTATGCAGTTAACCCAAACACCCCTTAATAATCTGTTTGGACAAATTTTTAAAGGATTATCCAGATTTAACCCACAAATCAAGTCAATAACAATCCAATAACATCAAACCAACACAGACAAACAAGATTAAACCAAAATAACATAGATTCAAGAACAATCATGCAATATCACTAAAATGCAGAAAATAAAGGAGAAAATGAAAAAGGAGAAGGGTGCAAACCTCCAAGACCTACATCCAGGCCCTGGATTGTTTGAGCTGAGATACTAGCAGAACAAGTACCAGCTTCCAATGTACCTGCTAAGAAGAACAAACCAAAGTGATGAACCAATAACAAAGACTTTCTGATTTTTGAAACACAAGTCTTATGGATTAAAACCTTGCCTCAAACACCTTCAAACATAAAAGTGGAACTCAGATTTAGGCTATTCTAACACCAACTTTTAACAAACATAAAAGAGATTTCATAAATTTCAAAAAATCAAATTTTATTAACTTAAAAAGGGATTACAAAGACTGATAGCCTAAAACTAGAACAAAGGGACTCTCATATGTTGAGGTCTCCTTTTATAGGCAAATGCTATGCTAACACTGTTCACAAACCCTAGAAGTGAAATTCCAATATTGTCCTCAAATGCTTCTAGACGAATCCTTGGTATATGCTGTCCAAAATGATCCAAACCGTTTAAAATAGCTTTGGAGTGAAGCAAAGAGTATTGGCTGTTGATCTTGACACGTGGCAGTACTTGGAGAGAAAGTTGTCACATGATGGGTGAAACGGTTTTGGGTGTGGGACCCTTTGGTGAGTGGGAGTGAGGGTTTTGTGTGTGGGTTTTGTTTCTGCATGTGTGAATCGAGTGTGGGAAGGGTTAATTGAAATTTACCCTTTGTTTTAAGTGATGTAAAAACTGGGTGGGATGAATCGTAAACAGTAAGCTTTTGATCCGATTTTGGGGGAAAGGTGTCTGTTTGGTGCAAATTCGTTTCAAATGTTTAACTTGCACAACTTTGGTCCTTGTTCTTTGGGAAAAATTGTAAAACAAGTTTTTCAGCTCAAATAAACGTGTCCCTTTGTTGTTTAAGTTTCCATCTTTACACTTTTGGCACAAAACTTTGGCAAAAGGTTTCAAAGGGTTATTTTTGCCATTTGTGGATATTTGAGGGACTGATCTTGGACATTCCTAATCTTCAAAGGTCTTCAATGTAACTTTGACTTCATGAGGGACCATTGTTGACAAATTAGAATTTATGAGGGACTAATCTTGCCATATCTTCAAAGTTGAAGGACCTTTTTGTAATTTTGACAAACTTAAGGGACCAAACTTGTAATTATGAATTCACAAGGGTTTTAAGTGTCATTTATTCATTGTTTTAGGATCAATCTTGCATATATTCAAGTCTTCAAGGGTAAATGTTGGATAAATCATGAACTAGGGTCCGGTTCTTTGTACGGCTTCGTTTCTCGTGTCCGTTTTTCCTTGTTTCTTGTGATCTTTTGTCTTTTTCACGATATCCATACCTAAAATACACAAGTAAACAAACACAAGCATATATATGGTATTTTATGACATTTTTATGCATTTAAAGCCTGAAAAGAACGATGAGATCATGTATAAATGCCATCTCATCAATCGCCATTCATAAACAATATTCCTTCCATGAATAGAAGGTTTACATGACCTGCTACGATGTCTTAAATATTTTCCAGAACAATTCGCGACCATGCCACCAGCAGTGGTGAGAGAAGAACATGATGTTTTCCAGGCTGTTGTTGAAAACGTTATAGTCTCTCTAAAATCTTGAGTTATACTTCTGAGCTCCCAAATGCTCCAGCTATAGTATGAAATTGATGAATAAATTTTCCATGAATTTTCAGACAAAATCGTCAGTATAATCATTGATAACATTCTCATCTACTAAACTCTAGAGAAGAACACGAGAATCATCTTCTCACAGTGGTACAGATTCTCTAGTAGGAGAAAATTATATACGCAGCTTCCCAGATGTAAATCCCAGTTGAACAAGGTGGCGTTTCTGAGCCACACTATTTCAGCAGAAAGAAATTTCAGAAATCCTACGAAGGTGAAGGCCATCACCAGATGGTCATAACCGACGTCTGAAACTGAAGTATGAAATTTCCAGAACTCAGAAAACTACTACCGCAGAAATTTCTGACAGTTCCCACGATTATCCTTCCATGATTAAGCTTGCGCGTAAAGTAGAGAACCTACACTAAAATTTTGTATCACACAAGATCCTACGCTAGGAGAGATCTATTGTACCCAGACTCAAAGTTCTTTCATGACTAATCACCCAGGTAGATTCCACCAGAAGGCACCATAATCCCAGGAAGAATTTTGATAGAAATAGTATAACACAATTAATGCAACTATATTCATATCTAGATGCCTGACATACCTCAGGTTCAAGATAGGACACCGACATGCTAATGAGTTATTACAACCATTAGAAATTTCTGAACAGAAATGCGATAAGATTCCATTGAGGTTATTGTCAGTTATCACAGACTCAGACGAAGCATGATGCTATCTAAGTCATTGTTAACCAGTTAACCCAGCCTACACGTCTTCTTTTATTCGAAATGATTACGAAGTAGCAGGCCTACAGAAAATTCAGTAGTAAATCATACGATTTCAAGGTATTCCATCGACCATCATATCAGAAAGAATTCCTATTCACGATCACGTGTATGTTTACGTTCACTTTACGTTCACGTTTATTTCACTTTCACATTACGTCTCATCCGCAGTATGATGCTGTTTCAGTTCATGCTTTGTGCTATCGCATGATTTAAGTTCACGTTCCCGACATTGTTCACGATCAACTTGTTACTGAATACGGTTATAGAAAGCTTAAGAAATCAAACTCAAGTTGAGCATAACTTTTCCATACTCAGGCAGACGTTTCAGTCTCAGGCCGTATCGTCTGGCATTCCTTCCTCAGTCAGCATACGTTCATGATATATCTAGTATCACGTTCATAGTATGTTCCACAAATCACGTTCACGACATTTTCCATGCCCAACGTTCATCAGATGATCGTGAACCACGTTCACAATTGCTCACGTAGCACGTTCACAATTGTTCACGTAGTTCGTCCCTATATGTTTCAACAGCTTGCTCAGAGATAAAATTTGTTACCTTTTTAGGATATTTATACGTACCGTTTCATGTATACTACATGCTATAGTTTATTCATTCTATCAGATTCAGGAAATAATATGAACCCGGAAACTATTCAGCATCGTCAGGATAGAGTCATCAAGACTAAGATTTTCATTGTATTTAGACCTTGTAGGAGTCGTTTCGAGCGGGAAGCCACTCGGAATGGAGGAGTCCATCTGGACCCCTCATCCTTTTCCTTTAATAAATCAGTTAAGTTCTTGCAGTCATGTTATTTTCCATGTTCTCTTCATTCAGGTTACGTTACACGACCCTTCAACCATGTCACGTTACATATTCACTTCAGTTATGTCATGTTTATACCTATCAGCAGCATTATGTCTTAATTAGAAGACGAATTATCCTTCAACTTAATTGTCTCTTCAGTTTACGTGTTCTCTCGGTTCTATAGCTTCATTAGTTTATTATCTTTAATTCGGGGACGAATTATTTCTTTTTAGAGGGGAAGAATTTTAAACCCAGTATAGTGGTATTCTTAATTCGGGGACGGATTATTTTTTTTAGAGGGGAAGAATTGTAAAAACCCGTATTTAAAATCCTCGAATATTAAACACGCGTAGTCTCAACTTTAACTTTAATTAAACGTTAACATTAAATACGCAGTCTCAGTTTTATTTAAATATTACAAAATAATAATTATTCAGAAAATTATTAAGTTTTAGAAAACATTACAAAATTTGGTTTGTATTTTATTTCAACATTTTGAATATACCCTAAGTTAAAAAAAAAAGAGTCTCACGAGTCGTTCACATTTTTCTCTATCAACGTAGCTATATAACTAACAGTCTAATTGATGAGATGGCATTTATACATGATCTCATCGTTCTTTTCGGACTTTAAATGCATAAAATTTCATAAAAATACCATATATATGCTTGTGTTTGTTTACTTGTGTATTTTATGTATGGATATCGTGAAAAAGACAAAAGATCACAAGAAACAAGGAAAAACGAACACGAGAAACGAAGCCGCACAATGAACCGGGCCCTAGTTTGTGATATATCAAACAAAAACCCTTGAAGACTTGAAGATGTAGAAGATTGATCCCTCATTTATGAAGAAATGACACTTAATACCCTTGTATATTCATAATTACAAGTTTGGTCCCTTAAGTTTGTCAAAATGACAAAAAGGTCCTTCATCTTTAAAGAATTGGGAAGTTTAGTCCCTCAACAAAACTAAATTGTCAATAATGGTCCCTCATGAAGTTAAAGTCCAATGAAGAGCCTTGAAGTTCAAGAATATTACACTTCTAGTCCTTTAAAAATGAATTAAATATCAAAAGGACTGAAGTTGTAAATAGACCAAAGTTATAAAAGCCCTAATTTCCCTTTTGAAAAGTATTTGTGGCCAAACTCTAAAATCAGAAACTTCAAATACAAAGGGAAACGAGTTTGCAAGCTGAATAAACTTTGTATACACCTTTGGCCAAAGTTGAGGACTAATGTTTTACAAACCAAACATTCAAATGATATTTGCGCCAAACACTTAACCAATCCACCAAAACGGGATCAAATGAAGTTATTGTTTACCCCAAGAACCTAGTAACCCCATCACTTAAAATAAAGGGTAAAATCAAATTACCCACACCCACGCTTAATTCACACACTCATAAACCTATCCCACTCTTGAACTCACAATCCCACTCACCAAGGATCCCACCCCCATTCACCCGTCCACCAATCACATGACACCCTCCTTCCAAGCAATGCCACGTGGCATGATCAACGTCCCATACTCTTTGCTTGGCCCCAAAGCTAAAATGAACAACTAGGATTCATTTGGACAGCTCACAAACATCAAACGCCATCAAGCACTCAAGGGCATTTTTGAGAATTCATAGCTAGGGTTTCTGATGTATTTTCCATTCTAGAATCATCTATGTAGTCTATAAAAGGAGACCTCAACATGTTAGAGTCCCTTTGTTCCAGATTTTAGCTAATTCCTTGTAATTCCTTTTTATGAAATAAAAGTTTGGTTTTCAAAAAATCTGATTTCCCTTTTATGTTTTTGTAAAACTTTGGTGTTTGATTAGCTAAAGTCTGAGTTCCATTTATCATTTGTTGGTTTTTGAGGAGAGGTTTTAAGGATTAAAACTCTCGTTTTCAAAAATCAGATTTCATTGTTATTTGGTTCACTTTGGTGTTTGTTGTTCTTAGTAGGTACAAGGAATTTGGTGCTTGTTTATCTAGCACCTAAGCTCACACATCCCAAAGCATGGATGTATGTTTTGGAGGTGCTCATTTCTAAACCTTTTTCATTTTTCTGAATATTGCAGGATTTTTGATGATTATGAGTATTTGATTATGAATCTATGTTTTTGTTGTTGAATCTGGTGATTTGAGGATTGTTTGTTGTTACTAGGTTGATTTAGACTTGGTTTGTGGTTTAAATCTCACTAATCCTTTGAAAAATTGCTTAATCGGTTTATTAAGGGGTGTTTGGGTTAACTGCATAGCCTTTGTTTGAGTTGATTTGATTAGGTGTTTGTTGGTGTATTGTGTTTGTCATTGTCTCATAAGTGCTATTGTTTCATTATATGCAAGTTTTGTGGTTTGAATAACCTAAATCCAACAAAAGGCTATAAAATCTGATTAACTTGGTGATTTTGACTAAAATTTTGGGGACACCTAGATCTAAGGGTAGACTAGGGTTAACAAGTGCTAAATATTAGTTAACACAACCAGGGAAAGGGATTTGAGGTGTTGAAATTGGATTTGTGGTCATTTAGATCAGCAAAAGGGATTTTGGATATCACTTTGTTCATCAGTAAACTGCATATGCTTGAATCTGCCTTTAATCTTTGAATCAGTGTTTGAAACAAGTTTATTTGTGCTTATTGGACTTTATTATAGCTTGTGTATGCATATGGCTCATTTTGGTTGGCTTATTCATGCTTAAATTGCTTATTTGTCCATAACTGCTTATATTCAAGGTCTGTGTCATATATGTGCACTGTTTGCTTATTCTGTGATTATTGGCTTGGTGATTTTGTGATTTCTTGCTTGTTATTGACTCCTTACAACTCACTGGTTGTAAGGGTGCCTTTGTTTTCATTTAAATCCAAGTAAAACTCTCACATATCAACATTCAAATAGTCAAAGCACTGGGAACTCCTTTCCCCTTCTGCTAGCCATTGGTACTGTTATTTTTGGGATAGTGATAGGTGTGTAAACACCCATCCTTTTACCACTTAATTCTGGCTAAAACAAGACCAAAACACGTAATTAATATCATTTGTTTGGAATTATGCGTGGTTTTTGTGTTTATTGTGTTTTCAGAGCTAACCGGATGAATATTAAAGAAAACATGGGATTGCACGGGATTTATCAAGGAAAAAGACTCAAGATAAAGTCTATTGTCCAAGACGTGCAAAAGATTTGAAGTCACTAGGCCTATTCGAAGATTTATTGAAGAAAAGGACTAAAGACGGAAGATTTTCATAAGTCGAAGAAACTCGAGTCTATTTAACGAAGAAATTAAAAGACGAGTTGGATTTAATCGACATCAAATCCCGAATCAGAATCGAAAACGTCAGCTTTTCTGAAAAAACGAGAAGACAAGAAGAAGAGGAGAAAGCCCACTCACCAACCAACCACTAGGACTATATATAGTTTTTCCCTTCACACATTAGGGAGTTAGTTTTTCATTTTTTTCTTTTCCAGGCTTTGTAGTTCGTCCCTTCACCAACTCCATTAGGGAGTTTGGTGATTTTCATCTTTTTCTTTTCATCTTGTAAGTTTGATTCAATACTCTTGTTATTTTTCCCTTAATCAATCCATTCCATCTTTCTATTCATCTTGTTCTTCATCATTTTTATTGCAAGTTTCTTAAGTTTCTTATTTGATTCAAGTTTGATTTCAAAAAGTTGTTGAATTAATGTTTTTATTGGTGGGATTTGTTCTTTATGGTATGTTAATGATTATTGGATAGTTTGGTTAAACCTTTTTGAGTATTTAGTTTGATTTTGGATTTCATTCATTCTCCCTGTTCGTGTTTGCTGCTACTGTTTCCAGATATTCCGAATTGCCTTCATTTTCCGAATAGACCATTTTGAGTTTCCCCTATTCGGAACTTTTCAGACATTCCGCATAGGGGTGCTTTTATTTCATTACTCGGAATATTTTCAATATTCCGCATATCCTTGTTTTTTAGTTCCCCTATTCGGAACTTTTCAGATATTCCGAATAGGCTGTTTCTTGTTTTCCTACTCGGAACTTTTCAGAAATTCCGCATAAAGTCTTTATTCCGAATAGGGTTTTCCATAGTTCCCTATTCGGATTATTCCGCATAGCCAATTTTTGTTTCCCTATTCGGAACATTATTCCGAATAGCCGTTCTTTCCGCATAGAGATTATATTCCGCATAGGGTTAGTTTTCCGAATGAAGCAAATGTTCCGCATAAGCAATCTTTCCGCATGGTGTAAACTTTCCGAATAGAGCAATATTTTCCGAATGGTCAAACTTTCCGCATAAGGGTTACATTCCGCATAGGGTATTTTCTCAATAGAATATTTTTCCAGTTTTGCTTGTTATTTGTTACTTGTTTTAAGTTCACTTCATTACCATTATACTCACTTATCTGTTTAGTAGCCTAGAAAACCAAATCCACTTTTTGTCACCAAGAACAAATCATTCTACTTTTGACTGAGATCAATTCGAGAGGATTCCGAGAATTCTGAACCCACACAAAACGCATGTATCAAATGGCGCCGCTGCCGGCTCCTCTCGTTAAGATCAAAAGTTTTTTGTAGAACTTGGATTTTGGGATCCGTTCCCCGTGAACGTTACTTTTTCAAAAATCTTCAAAAACAAAAAAAAAAAAATATATATAAAATTTTCAAAAATCCTAAAAAGTAAAAAAAAAAAAACAAAAAACAATAAAAACCAAAAATATTTTTGCTTTGCTTTTCTTTGTTCGTTCTTTTGCAGGTGTATGCGCACTCGATCCACGTCCTATCAAGAGCCCGAGCCTCTCGATAACTTAGACATGGCTGGTGTCCAAAACAACAATAACATACCACCTCCGAACAACAATAATAACAACAACAACCCACCTTTCAACAACATGAATAACAACAACAATGAGCCCCTTCCGGATAATCGCCCAATGATCGAATTGCTGCAAGCTCATGTTGATGGCAACACGGATCCAATTGTCATTCCTCCAATTGCCGCCAACAATTTCGAGCTCAAGTCAGGCTTTATCCAGATGTCTTCAACATGGGTAAGTTGTCTAAACAGCCTTATTCATATGAGAGCGTTAATTGTATTGACGTTCTTGATGAGGCTTGTGAAGAACACTTTAATGATGCTTGCAAAAGTATTCCTACCTCTCTTCCCACTGTTGAGACCGTGTCCTCTATTGATTCATCGTTGTCTCTATTTGGAGATAGTGATTTATTCTGGAACAATCTTGAAGATGCCATGGGAGATGCGAATTTAGCTACTAATGATTCTCCCACCGAGGGGGATGAAGACATGAGTTTCTTTGACAATCTTCTCACCGAAGACAATCCTTCGCCTCCATCTCCCACGGTCATTGCTATCGATACTCCGACTTTGAAAACGCCTCCCGTCGAAAATCCTCCGGATTTGGAACTTAAGGAGTTGCCGCCACATCTCGAGTACGTGTTCCTTGACGACAACAAGAAATCACCCGTCATTATTGCGAAGGATTTGAACGATGAGGAGAAGACTCGCCTCGTCGCTGTGTTGAAGGATCACAAGAAGGCTATTGCTTGGAAGATTTCCGATATTCGTGGAATTGATCCTCACTTCTGCACACACAAAATTCTCATGGAAGACGACTATAAGCCCACTATTCAAAGCCAACGAAGGGTGAATCCAAAAATCCATGAAGTCATCAAAACTGAGGTTATCAAACTTCTTGATGCGGGTATGATTTACCCTATTTCGGATTCCCCGTGGGTTAGTCCAATCCATTGTGTGCCCAAGAAGGGCGGAATAACCGTTGTTCCCAATGAACACAACGAGTTGATTCCCACTCGTCTCGTTACTGGGTGGAGAGTTTGTATAGACTACCGCAAACTCAATGATGCCACGAGAAAGGATCATTTCCCTCTACCTTTCATGGACCAAATGCTTGAACGATTAGCCGGTAATGAATATTACTGCTTTCTGGATGGTTTCTCGGGTTATTTTCAAATACCCATCGATCCCCAAGATCAAGAGAAGACTACATTCACTTGTCCCTATGGCACTTTCGCTTACAAAAGAATGCCTTTTGGCTTATGTAATGCGCCTGGGACTTTCCAAAGGTGTATGTTAGCTATCTTCCATGACATGGTTGAACAAACCATGGAAGTCTTCATGGATGATTTCTCGGTCTTCGGAGATTCCTTCTCTGTTTGCCTTGCCAATTTAGAACGTATGCTAAAGCGGTGCGAAGACACTCGCCTTGTTCTAAATTGGGAAAAATGCCATTTTATGGTAAAAGAAGGCGTCGTGCTTGGACATAAGATTTCGAAAGCCGGTCTTGAAGTAGACCGTGCTAAAGTCGATGTTATAGCAAAGTTACCTCCACCTTCCACTGTGAAGGGTGTGAGAAGTTTCTTGGGTCATGCGGGCTTCTATCGTCGATTCATCAAAGATTTTTCTCAAACCGCTCGCCCGATGACCCACCTCTTGGAAAAAGATACTCCATTTATCTTCTCCAAAGAGTGCCTTGAAGCCTTTAACTCACTTAAGGATAAGCTAACTAAGGCACCCGTCTTGGTTACCCCTAATTGGGAGCTGCCCTTTGAGTTGATGTGCGATGCTAGCGATTTTGCTATTGGAGCGGTTCTTGGACAAAGAGTGAACAAACACTTCCAACCAATCCATTACGCTAGCAAGACAATGACTGGGGCACAATTGCATTATACGACAACTGAAAAAGAGCTTTTAGCTGTTGTCTATGCTTTTGAAAAATTCCGCCCCTATCTTGTCCTTTCTACCACCATTGTGTACACCGATCATTCCGCGTTGAAGTACTTGTTGACAAAGCAAGATTCCAAACCAAGACTTCTTCGCTGGGTTTTGCTGCTCCAGGAATTTAAAATCGACATCCGCGATAAAAAGGGAGCAGAAAACCTAGCCGCGGATTATCTCAGCAGACTTGAGGATCCATACCAAGGGGATCATCCGACCAAAGAAATCAATGATTCTTTTCCCTTGGAGACCTTAATGTCTATAAACTCGAAGCCGAATGAAACCCCGTGGTTTGCGGACTTTGCAAACTACTTGGCGGGTGGAATTCTCAAGGAAGGGTTGACGTCCCAGCAAAAGAAGAAGTTCTTTACCGACATCAAGACTTACTTTTGGGACGACCCTTACCTATTCAAACAATGTGCTGATTTGATAATTCGCCGATGTGTTGATGGACCGGCAGCGTCGGACATCCTTGATGCTTGCCACAAAGGACCCACCGGTGGTCACTTTGGTCCCAACTACACCGCTAAGAAAGTGTTTGATTCGGGATTTTATTGGCCCTCCATATATCGTGATGCTCACAATATGGTTAAGCGATGTGATGTTTGCCAAAAGCAAGGCAAAATCACACATAAAGACGAGATGCCTCAGAATTTCATCCAAGAGTGTGAAATTTTTGATGTTTGGGGTATCGACTTTATGGGACCATTCCCTTCATCTAAAGGAAACAAATACATCCTTGTAGCCGTTGACTACGTTTCAAAGTGGGTTGAAGCCAAAGCTTTGCCTACTAATGATGCAAGGGTGGTTTGTAACTTTTTGAAAGCTCTATTCGCTCGCTTCGGTGTGCCTCGCGCCATTATTAGTGATCGTGGGACTCATTTCTGCAATGACCAATTTGCTCGAGTCATGGCTAAGTACGGTGTAAACCATCGTCTTTCCACAGCCTACCACCCACAAACTAATGGCCAGGCCGAAATATCCAACCGAGGACTGAAGCGAATTTTGGAAAGAACCGTGGGAGAGCATCGTGCCGCATGGGCTGATAAACTCGATGATGCTTTGTGGGCTTTCCGTACTGCTTACAAGACCCCGATCGGCTGTACGCCTTATCGTCTTGTGTACGGGAAAGCGTGCCACCTCCCCATTGAGTTGGAGCACAAGGCCTATTGGGCCTTGAAGTGGGCTAATTTTGATATAAACAAAGCCGGTGACCTACGCAAGATCCAACTCAATGAGCTGAATGAACTCCGGAATGAGGCTTATGAAAATTCTTTGATCTATAAGGAAAGAACTAAGCTCATTCATGACTCCAAGATCAAAAACCGAGAGTTCCATGTTGGAGACAAAGTCTTACTTTTTAACTCTCGGTTGAAAATCTTTTCGGGCAAGCTCAAATCTCGTTGGTCCGGCCCATTCACCATCGCCCAAATTTTTCCATATGGTACTCTCGAGCTCGCTCAACCTAATGGACCAAATTTTAAGGTGAATGGCCAACGAGTGAAGTTGTACTTTGGTGAGGACACCTCTCAGGAGGTGATTCCATCCCTCACCACGTTCCCCATGAACTAAATTTGGGTCGAGTCAGGCTCGTGACTCGGTTATCAAAAACAAGCGCTCCTCGGGAGGCAGCCCGAGTATCTATCCCTTTAACCCCCTAAGTGTCGGGGAGGACCTATTTTGGTCGTTTGTGTTTGTGTGGTGATGTGCTTACAGGGATTACTGCAATCTTGGAAACTTTGAAGAACCGTGCTCCCGTGTTATCCGAAATCCGGTTCTATCTCTCAACTATCGTGATTCAATTTTATTCATACTCACATTTGAAATTGATCACTTTAGTCGTCTCTTCCTTAACTTGAGTTAACCAACGTGCACAATGTCATAAGTGTAGGGGAGACTTTTCCCACATGCTTAAACATTGAGGACAATGTTTATCTTAAGTGTAGGGGAGACTTCTATCGAAGTTTTAAGTGGACTTTTCCATGAAAATGCCTTCAATTAACCGGAAAATCATATTTTTCAACATTTTTCAAATTTTTAATTAACTTTGGCCATTTAGTCGTAATTTTTAAATTTTTTATCGTTGCTTTCATATGTATATATTCCGCAATAAAGTCAAAAATATTAATAAGTGGTGTAGCTAGTTTAGGAATCTTTGACATATTAGGCCCGTTGCGTTTATTTTGACTCAACCCGAATAGACTTATCCAAGTTTATTCTAGCTAGTATCCTTAACCATGTAGACCTTAATTGGTTTATTAGGCTAAGTGTCCACGAGTCTCATTACTTGAGATTTTAAATTGTGGAGGACGAGAAATGATAGAGTCAATTATAAGTCGGTAATCTTGCGCAAGCTCACTTGGTGTAATTATTTGCCTATTCTCCCATCACTTGCTAATATTTATCTGCAATAAGTAAGGTCTTACGATTTGAAAAGTTACTTAGCTTCTAGCCCAAGATCGTTTAAAAGTTGCTCGGTAATGATAAGAGTTCATAGCCAAGGCATAACTTATGAAGCGGGGCGCGAAGATTGGCGAGTCCAAAAAGGCCCTAACAAGGCATGAGGATTCAATTTTATTGCTGAAGATCCAAAGTGATGTGAAAAGCATTATTCCTAAAGTCAATATGAAGGATCAAGACTCACGACGAAAAGCAATCAACTCCCATAAAGATCATGGAGAAGTCTATCCGAAAAGACCCTAACAAGGTATGAGGATAAATAGATCCAAGTCCGAAAAGGAGGCGGATCGTTGTATCTCAAAATCCCAATTAGAGATTGAAGAAATAATCATGAAGTCGTGGTCAACAAAGTTGGAGTACCCCTCAAAAGTCTCCAAGTGAAGAAACTCTATTATGATGAGAAGACCATTATCTCAAGAACGTCTCTCGAAGATATGAAGTATGAAGTACATGCCAAATATCGGCCCGAGAAAGGTCTCAAATCGTGAACCAAGTTATGCCAAGATATGAACTTTTTGATATCCCGAGAAGCAGTTTTAAGAGATTTTGTCCTTTAGCTAACTATTGATCAAATCGTCCTACTTTGCTTTCAGCCTTAATAAACTATCGAAATAAGTCCAAAAATGCATCTTCATGATCATTCTAAGACAAAAATAAAATATAAGAGGTACAATTAGGAATAAGGGAGTTTAAGCATTTAATTAAGCCATGTGTGTAAGTGTTTGATTTACTAACTTATAATAACAATGATCTCGTTTTTAAGCTTAGTTTGGGGAACGTGAAACTTGAGGGTGATAAATCTTCGCAACACCAAAGCCCTAATGTAAGTCCTTGATTTCTTTACAAGTTATTTCCATTCTTTTACTTACTTTAAAGCTTTAAGTTCTCTTAGTATTTTAATTGTTGATTAGTAGAATTTAAATAAGGCCAAGGTTGATTAATTATGAGAAAAATGTTAAATTGCTTTATCACTAAGCATTGCATGAGGGCATGGCAATGGTTAAGTGTAGGGGATTTGATAGGTGTGTAAACACCCATCCTTTTACCACTTAATTCTGGCTAAAACAAGACCAAAACACGTAATTAATATCATTTGTTTGGAATTATGCGTGGTTTTTGTGTTTATTGTGTTTTCAGAGCTAACCGGATGAATATTAAAGAAAACATGGGATTGCACGGGATTTATCAAGGAAAAAGACTCAAGATAAAGTCTATTGTCCAAGACGTGCAAAAGATTTGAAGTCACTAGGCCTATTCGAAGATTTATTGAAGAAAAGGACTAAAGACGGAAGATTTTCATAAGTCGAAGAAACTCGAGTCTATTTAACGAAGAAATTAAAAGACGAGTTGGATTTAATCGACATCAAATCCCGAATCAGAATCGAAAACGTCAGCTTTTCTGAAAAAACGAGAAGACAAGAAGAAGAGGAGAAAGCCCACTCACCAACCAACCACTAGGACTATATATAGTTTTTCCCTTCACACATTAGGGAGTTAGTTTTTCATTTTTTTCTTTTCCAGGCTTTGTAGTTCGTCCCTTCACCAACTCCATTAGGGAGTTTGGTGATTTTCATCTTTTTCTTTTCATCTTGTAAGTTTGATTCAATACTCTTGTTATTTTTCCCTTAATCAATCCATTCCATCTTTCTATTCATCTTGTTCTTCATCATTTTTATTGCAAGTTTCTTAAGTTTCTTATTTGATTCAAGTTTGATTTCAAAAAGTTGTTGAATTAATGTTTTTATTGGTGGGATTTGTTCTTTATGGTATGTTAATGATTATTGGATAGTTTGGTTAAACCTTTTTGAGTATTTAGTTTGATTTTGGATTTCATTCATTCTCCCTGTTCGTGTTTGCTGCTACTGTTTCCAGATATTCCGAATTGCCTTCATTTTCCGAATAGACCATTTTGAGTTTCCCCTATTCGGAACTTTTCAGACATTCCGCATAGGGGTGCTTTTATTTCATTACTCGGAATATTTTCAATATTCCGCATATCCTTGTTTTTTAGTTCCCCTATTCGGAACTTTTCAGATATTCCGAATAGGCTGTTTCTTGTTTTCCTACTCGGAACTTTTCAGAAATTCCGCATAAAGTCTTTATTCCGAATAGGGTTTTCCATAGTTCCCTATTCGGATTATTCCGCATAGCCAATTTTTGTTTCCCTATTCGGAACATTATTCCGAATAGCCGTTCTTTCCGCATAGAGATTATATTCCGCATAGGGTTAGTTTTCCGAATGAAGCAAATGTTCCGCATAAGAAATCTTTCCGCATGGTGTAAACTTTCCGAATAGAGCAATACTTTCCGAATGGTCAAACTTTCCGCATAAGGGTTACATTCCGCATAGGGTATTTTCTCAATAGAATATTTTTCCAGTTTTGCTTGTTATTTGTTACTTGTTTTAAGTTCACTTCATTACCATTATACTCACTTATCTGTTTAGTAGCCTAGAAAACCAAATCCACTTTTTGTCACCAAGAACAAATCATTCTACTTTTGACTGAGATCAATTCGAGAGGATTCCGAGAATTCTGAACCCACACAAAACGCATGTATCAGATAGCTTATCAATAAGCTGTTCTAGCTTATTTTAACCAGCAATAACTTTATATTTGTAATAGGTGCTCATTATTTTACCCATTTGTTCATACTAGAGCATTTGGGTGGTTGACTTTAAGCTTTGACTAGAAAACCAACTACTTTGACTTTTACGTAAGTGCTTATCAGCTTATTTGGCTTGGCTTATTGAACTTTTCTTGATTGATTTGTCTTAATTAAGTCATTTAGAGTCTTTTTCAACTTGAATCAAGGTCTGAGGTGGTCTAGAACTCCAAGTCGACTATTTTGTCTTTTAGTGAAATTTTACTTTGCTTATTTCTGGCTTATTGGTTTAGCTTTTTGAAAATTTCTTTTCACAGATCTCTTAGGCATCTCAAAAGAAGGTTGTGTGTCAAATTAGAGCTTATGGCATTGGCTTATAGCTTAATGGGCCAAAAAGGCCATTAAGAATAAGCTGTTGTACTATTAAGCTGTGATAAGCTCATTCAGCTTTTAGGCCTTCAGACTTTTGTGTTTAGAATTGAATTTTAAGCTAGACTAGTGATTTTCAGCTTATTTGGTTAAGTTTCATCTTATTAGGCCAAAAAGCCCATTTGCATAGACTGTTTTTGTTTTTAGCCCATTTGGGGACCTAATAGGGGTATTTTGGTAATTTCACTTTCATTTTCTGTTTATTTAGGTTAAAATAAACTAGTTTGCAAGTTTTTAGAAATTTTTATGATTTTTGGATTATTAATATTATTTTAATATTATTTTATTATTAATTTTCATTTTTAATATTTTTGCAACTTTTATATTTTTCTTAGATCAAATACATTGAATTAGTATTTTTAAAACTCAGATTAATTTTCTCATCATTTTCTTAATTTTTAGAATTATTTTAATATTTTAATAGTTTTTAACCATTTAAAAATAGTTTCCTTAGTTTAAAATTTCATAAAAATAGTTTTTTAGCTTAATTTAGTCATTTTAGAGTTTTATAAAGTGAAAAACTTTTATTTGGGTTTTTATTATATAATTGGATTTTTAGGGCTTCAATTAGTATTTAAAAATTAATAATTAATTAATTAAAAGGTTTGAAAAAGTTTTGATCATTTGTAAACTCTTAGTGTATTTTTATTGATTTTTGGTAATTTTTTGGGAATTTTTAGAATTAATTTTTTATTTTGTCACTTTTTATACGGTTTTTAATTTTGTCGTCGTATTATACTTTTAACGTATCCGTCATTCTCTTTTCTCATCCCTTCTTTCTTCATATTAATCCAAAATCATTACGAATTATTCACACATATACCTCCTTGGGAAACGAACTTTGAACTTAATTGGGTCATTAACACTTGATTTTCCTAAATCATTTGTTTAATACTTTCCGCTCATATACGCTCTTTTTCCTAAAAGACGTTATTTTTTACCATAATCACTAATTTATTTTGTTGCTTTTGAAAAGTGACACCCGATAGGATACGAATGCTAACAGATTATTATATTTGGAAATTAAATCTTCATAAAATGACAGCCTATTCTTTACTATGCAAAAATGATATATAACATTTGACAAAAATCATAACGGATACGCATGTTTCTTGTCATAGTTATCCTCTCCTTAATTAAACTAATTACGACGAGATTATCGGAATGAATAGCATACAAACCGCATATCCTTATTCATCTCATAAGCAAGTTTCAAACCTCAACTGCTTCTGCATATAAACGATGAAAGGAACACAGGTTGGGTTCATGTCGATCTTCGTGTTTTGGTTTCTTTGTTGCGGGTTGGATTTGTGTTTCGATTTTAGAGTTCACATCACATCTGACTTAGTGTTCATACCGCATGAATTCCAAGTGTTTCTGTCGTGCTCACAACAGCGATGAATAATCATTCTGGTCTGATGGACGATAACGAGTTCGGGCAAAAGGTCTCGGTTTCATTACCGAAGCTCGGAGTTTCGTACGAGTGAAGTTTGTGTTGCATTCATGGGAGTTTGAGGTTCGTTCAAGTTGCGGTTCCAGTTTGACATTAGTTTCAGTTTGTCCCAAGTTCGGAGAGTAGTCGAAGTTCACGTGAGATTTGCCACATATACTGGAGTTGTGCTTTGGTTCGTATTCGGTTAGGCCGTGTCCGAACTCGGTTGATGTTGTGTCGTGTAAATATGTTTGATTCCTGCTCGTGCATTTTGTGTTCGTGTTTTCGGCATCGACTAGTAATCTTTTAGCTTGATTAGAGGTATATTTTGAACCCTCTCCTAATATATGATCATCAAACTAACGAAGTATATTACTATTAGAATATAAAGTACGTAACTGGAAGTAAATTACTATTAGAATATAAAGTACGTAACTGGTATTGTCATACACACTTGCATGACTACATGAAATATCTAACAATGAATGTACCATTTAAATAATAGGAAATAAATAATACAACAATATGTAGGAACGTTGTTAAGGTAAAGTTCGCAATTTATGTAGATTATCTAACCGGTAAATAAGTATGGACGATTTTTGGCGTTAAGATATGGCTAAGGTACGGATATCCTTATCTCTCTACTAATATAACTCGTTCGTTCTTTCGTTTATTTTATTGATCGTACGGATTTCCCGTCCTTTCAGTAAGGACTTCCTTATATGAATGATTAGGATTTCCGTCTGCAGCCAAATATCTTCCCCAATTATATGTCATAAGTTTTTTTTATCATAAATCAGTTTTATAATTAAGTTAAATACCGGAGCATTATATACAAGCATGACCAGTTTATGTACTAGTTACGGAGGTACCGTAACCATGACACTTGAGGCACCAGTGTCGTGACTCAGCTGCAGGAGAGTTATATACTACAGCGTCCCACTCAGCTCAGCTTGGCCATTTTATCAGTATTATAAGTGGGGCGTATGGATGCATCCTAGGCTTATCAGTTTACAGTTATCAGGTGAATGTGGTGTGTTCTCTACATCCTTCAGATTGGAGCTGATCCCTCCACCCAGCACATTATTTAGAGGTCACCCCTCTATAGCATGACGTGGTCACCCCTCCAGTTATTCATGCAACAGTTGTTTCAGCACATGACCTATATAAGCTCTTGGCAATTAAAATACAGTAAATACATGTTTTCAGATTTAACAGATAACAGTTCAGCTTTATTATTTATAAATCAGACTTTTCAGATTTTACACAGGTTTCCGCTGAAACTTTACTTATCAGTCTTATAGCTTCATTATTTTATCATATATTTCATTTCAGTATTTCTTATCATGATTTTATCCGTTCACTGGGCGTTATGCTCAGCTGTAGTTCCTTTCATGTTCTAACGGCAGGTACACTAGGACGCTATTAGGATTCTGGGAGCATGTGCATTTGGATGGAAGCTATCCAGACTTCTGACTTTATGCACTTCTTACATTATTCTGCTTATTTGGACATTGTTTAGTCCTTTCCTTCAGTATTTACTTTTCATGTTTTGAGCTTATGTTTGGATTACCGATGTTTGATTCCGGTATTCCCTTTATGGTCAGTTAATGTTTTAGGACATTTACCTTATGCTTTGATGACACGCGATAAATACATGTAACGATCCACTTATCCAAGTGGGGTGTTATATATATATATATATATATATATATATATATATATATATATATATATATATATATATATATATATATATATATATATATATATATATATATATATATATATATATATATATATATATATATATATATATATATATATATATATATATATATATATATATATATACATATATATATATATACATATATATATATATACATATATATATATATATATATATATATATATATATATATATATATACTAGTTGCGTAACCCGTCCAACGGGCGGGTTAGTTTCATAGTCCTTTTTTTATACAACGTTGCTCGAGCTATTATATTAGTTGGCAGTTAGACACATATACTTCAACTATTTTTGTTAAAAAGAAACAAACCTTTGATTACGTTTGAGCTTGACCCAACCAACGAACGGACAATGTCCCATGTTAATCTTCTTACATACACAAATAGACGATAGGTGTTTGTTTGCATATTTTGTTTTTACAAATGTTTTGTAATATGTTATATGTGGTTATAAAATTGTTTTACGATAGTATCTTAACTTTTTTACTTTTAGGTGTTTTAACATCGAATAACGTTTTTTATCCCATATTAATTTTTATTATAAGTTTAAAATTTAATTATTTTACGGTAAATTCATGAATATTTGAAAGATGTTTAATACATGTGTTTTATATGTGTCATACTGAACCGGCTTGTATGTGTTTTTATACTACGTTAAGGGTGCGTTTGGTATGCTTTTTTGAATCACTATCGGTATGACAATGATAATAGGGTGGAGTGAAAGTGATAGTATTACACTCAATGTTGTTGTTTGGTTTGTTAAATATGTTTTGATATCAAAAATTTAAAAATATGCTAGTATCATAGTAAAATATAATAAATATATTAAAAGTACAAAATATATAAATTTTGACATATAAAGACAAAATACAAAACCAAAAAATAAGGAATGAGTTCATATAGACACCTCCCTTGACACCTATGGGAAAGTTTAAAATTTTGGATTTCATTCCGAAATTTGATTCCAATATTGACATACCAAATGGATGCAATTATTCCAATAGTCATTCCCTCATTCCCATTAACGGATACCAAACACACGCTTAATGTTATTTTTTATCATAAATTCATAATTATACTTTCAATACCAAAGGCATCTTGGCCCAGCGGTATGTGAGTGACCCTCTAACCTATAGGTTGTGGGTTCAAGTCTCGGTGGAGACATGTGAGATAGAATTTGTGAGACAGTGTGTGAGTTGTAAAAAATTGCCGTTAAAAAAAATCATACTTTCAATGTTGTGGTGGAATTTCACGTTCTTGATATTTTTAATGCTATTGTCGGTTGTCAACTGTTTGAAGTCGTTGTTATTTATTTACTCTTATATAAAACTTGCAGGTAGGGCTATAGTAGAACTACAAACTACAATCAGTAAGGTGGTTCATGTTTGATTTACGAAAATCGAAAACCAAACTGAATCTAACTCGAATTAGAATCGACCTAAAAATAAAATTCTGATTGTGGGTCATAACCTAAGCAAACCGGACTATAAGTTCAGTTTTTGAGTTGGATATAAATTTGGCAATCGGATCCGAAAATCGAATCGAAAACTGAAGTTATACAAATAAATATATTTTTTATATAATTATATAGATAAAATGATTATTAAAGTTTAATTGTAATATAAGAAAACAATTTTTTAAACTTAAAATATTTTTTTTTGCTAAATATTTAAATAATTATATACTATATTATTTTAGAAAAATTCGGATTATTCCGATCAATCCGAGAACCAAACCGAATTAAAATTTGATTTTCGGCTCGGTAATCTACTTCCGTTCGGTTCAGTTTTGGAATTGACCAAAAAAACTAACTAAATAAACCGAACAACTCAAAAATCGAAGCGAGTTACACCCTTACAAACAGGTATAGCTTTATCAAGTGGGTTAATTTTACATGAGGTCAAAGCATATAAAAAGTCAGCACTTTGACTTTACTCATGGTCAAGTCTCGATGCATGTTTTAATGGGCAATGCGCAATGCTCGAGTAAGACATTTTATCTATCAAACATCTAGTTACAAACTATATTAAACCGAGCCAATGACGCTGATCCGGAATCATCGATTACCTGATAATAACTTTATATTTTAAATTTAATTAGTCGTAACAAAAATAATCATTATACAATAACTTTTTATATTAGTACATAATTCCAACAAATAATATGGTACAACGTATTCGTACCGCATTCCAACACCACGAGCAGTTCAAACAAATGATTAGTAAGTCATTAAATGAGAAAACCTTATAAGTGAAAATGTATCATGTGTTCTTACTGTAGAAGGAATATCATATGGTAAGCATCCAACAAACCGTGTTGCAATTTGAACCAGGTTGTAGAAAGTCAACATAGAAGTATCCGTTAGATAAGTGGTCCAAAAATCGTTTACCGCCACCAAGGCCACCATAGTGATTGCTAATAGCGTATAGGCCATATAGGCTAGATCCACCTGCTGCATCTTCACTTTTGACATATTTCCTTAAATCAAGATTAATTCCTCTTAACCGGGTCATTTGAACAACGCTTACATACGGGACCTTCATCCAGCTCGGCAAACGCAGCGAAGCTCAATCATGTTGAAACTGTGATTACATTTTAGCCTTGATGGAACATTGGATTTACATGATCTTCCAAGTTTCTAGTGGCTCCATCAAAGAATACATGTAGGCCTTTATTTCATTAAAGGACTCATGTTGAAACATTCATTTATATGTAACTTGACAACTTATCCAGTAGATGACTTCCTAATTTTCACGTTGGTCAATGGATTTGCTGTATGAATCAAAGTCTATGCATTTGCTATAACTGCTTGGACCCGTTTTATCTTACATAAAGACATTATTTATACAACAAAATGACTAATAGAAAACTATGTATGTACTACAACCAAGTAGCTAGCCCTAACATATGTATATGCAAACAATTGACGAAGTGAAGTATTAGATTTAAGAGAGGATTAATAGTGACATTATCAAGCAAGTACAAGTAATATACAACTCGTTCTCTGTTAACTAAATGTAAATAAATACACAATATCAGATAAGTGAGAGTGGCTGGGTGAACTTACTTTCATCACCAAAGTTCATCTTCAGTTGTCTCATCCCTAACAGCACGATTAAAATCTAATAAATTTGACACATATTATATAGGTTCTAAGATAATCTAATATGCAACATCAAGTTAAGTTATATTTCATTGTAGTATCTGCAGAGTGGTCTGCTCATGCTGAACACTCAAAGAGTATGCTTCCATAAAACAAAGAGCAATCGATATAGCGAGATAGCTACCAGCAGTCTGAGAAAAGAAATTATATATAAAGTCCAGATTTTCGAAGGTAACATGAAGTAAAGTACAATTACTTGTATGTGGTCGACTACAAGCAATCTTTGATTACACTTCAGAGCCTCCTGGAGGTATCTAAGGGGAACATGGACATTTCCTAAACGTTCTTCCATCATTGCAACATTAATGTAGGTAGCCGTAGTATTTGGATGAGACCGTTGACATGTTAAATGCAAAAAATAGAGTGCATGATTCACATACCTAAAAGAGAATAGATAGTATAAGGAACATTTCATAAATTTGTAATATTCTAGAAAGAAAATAATCATACTTGATAGATAGTTCCGTGTGTTGGAGACGATAGTCAAAAATAGCTAAATCCCCGTAACTCTTCATCGTATCTAGATGATCAAAGTCCAAGATCCCTATCATTTATATCCAAAGCTTTTTGTTGATAGATAGTAGCCTAATATACGATTGAAAAAGCTTTTACAGTTGTAATAGTAATTCACCTATTCTTGTGGTTGAACAATAACACAAGTGTCATGCTAATTTACCTGATTAAAGTCAACAGTGTCACAGAGCACCACAGCCAAAAGACTATATGTTGCCGCTGTCACTTTATGATAAGAACCACATACATATACAAGTTTTGCGAGTGCCTGCATAATTCAGGTAGAAATAATTTCAAAATATTCTAAATATAGAAATATTGTAAAGTTTTATGGTTTTTTGTAAATTAGACTTGTTACATAATCACATTAATTTCAGACAAAAATAAAAATATTGTTGGAGAAGAACTACCGTATTCATAGCAAATTAGTGGCAGCTTGCAAAGTCAGATGGTCGCCCCATTCAACGACCCTGATTCACATCCACGTAAGAGAACCAAGTTAAGATGGTAACTCATGAAAAAGTACTATCCAATTAACTAAAAAAATAGCAAAAATACTTATTCTTCAAGCAATCACTGTAAACCATGGGGAAATATCCCTAATTTCATACCTGAGACTTTACTCCCAGATGCAAACAGTTCTGGAACTACAAACCTGTTAGGACTCTATAAAAATAATAGTAAACCATGGTTCAGTAGGATGTTTAACTCTATTACATCTTTCTGTGATATAGTTATGTAGATAAGCAGTTAAGTAAATAATAGGATGTTAGGTTCATATGTTACAAATTAAGATACGTAGATAGAACTCAGTCTTAACATATTGCTAAATAGACATTTTAATATTATCATGACATATAATGCTACATCCCATGTTCAGTAACAGAGAACGACAACTATGAATATAACATGCCTATAAAAAACACAGCTAACACATGATCACATCTAACTCTTTTTTAATTACTATACCCCCTGCCAATTTGCTACAGTTCTTTGCTGGTGCATTTGTGGTAGTGGGACCATTAAAGACGGACCTCTAACAGGTTCTATATTGTTGAATGTTGCTTGATCTCCACTGTGGTTGTCATATATACATATTGTGGATGTGCTACTGTATTTTTCACTAAAACCCTTGGTTCATACACATGTTCGTAAGGAAGAACTGGACACTTACCAAGGA